>JAFEMH010003480.1:0-263106 GCA_022495995.1 Adenophora triphylla var. japonica | reverse complement strand
CAACATCCTCCGGAGAGTCGAGGAGGCAGAGTCATAGCTACATAAACGGTCCCCGGGAATTGGCAAAGATGGTGGTGAGCGACAAAGATCGACCACCTGAGGCTGTAGCAAGCCGCGTGGGTGGTGATCACCTCTACTAGCGGCAAAGTCCTCAAGCATGCGGTTACGGATCGCCACCTGCGATGTTCCTCGTCTCCGGATTCCAAGCTCCCTTTGGGAATCAGCTCAAAGCCAAGCTAAAGCCCCGAACTCCTCCGTGATATGGTCCCTCCAAGTCACAGCCTCCCCGTGAACTCGTAAGCCCGCGATAGCAAAGAAATCGGCCTGAGTCACCGGCGCCTCCCCGGCTAAGATGAAAGCCGTGGGTGGTGTCCCACCGTAACTCGGATAGGGCTGGACCAAGCCCTTGTTCTTTGAGGTAATGTGAATACCTCCCGCCGATGGCCTCAATAAATAAATCCAAGCCGGTAGCCCTCACTGTACCGCTTAGGGTTCGCCCCATTCTTCTCAAAATCGGGCATCCTCTCCCACGGCTTCACCGCAATCTCTGTAAGGCCCTCTAGACTTGTTCTCCTGTAGACAAGCACAGCAAAAGAAATGTGTCAATCTTTTTTTCAAAAAACATGCATATATTCAAAAGTGCACATATTTTCAAAAGAAAAGCATTCATGAAAATTTTTCTAGCATCCTTTGCATCGAAAACGTGTCTTTCACATCATGTTAAGCACATTGCTTTCCTAAGCACAAAATCACAATTTTCAAAATTATTTGCACATAAGCATTAATTTTTTCTCAAAAATGGCATGCGTGAATCCTTTTCATCATCCAAAATCCAGTTTTCTCATCCATGATCCAAAATTGACCTAGTTCTAGCACATGCAAGAACTTTGCCACAATTATTCTTCTTACTTTTTATTTTCGAAAAAAAAAAAAAGTGAGTCATTCTCATTATTTTGTCAAATAAATTGCACATGCATGTTCTTTCATCTTCTTAGCCTCATAGGTTAATCATTAAGATTTCAAAATCATCCAAAAATTCTAGGAAAATTCGAGAAAATTCCTAAAACTCAAGTCAAGCCCTAGAACTAATCAAAATCCAATCAAAATCGACGGAATTTAGCAAATTAAAAATGCTTACCCCAACCGATTGAGGATTCGTCGATTTGTGCTCCCTTCTACCCGGATAGAGCTCCGATGGAGGCGTAAGGAAGTCATACTTCCTCTCCGTGCGGACGAGCTCCTTCCTCCTCCTTCTCGCAGCCGCGGAGATGTTCCTTCTAGCTTGCCTTGGCATTGGATTCCCCTCCGGATCCATCCTAAATCAATAGAGGCAAAAGGATTGAAGGATTTTGAAGAAAATTCTCTCCCTCCTCTCTCTCTTTCTCGGCAGTCTTGGGTGGCAATAAAGCCCAATGCTCTTTCAAATCTGTTTTAAATAATCTGGAAAAATCAGGCTTCTGGCCGTACGACCTCTTTTGCCTCCTTCTCATGCCGGGCGGCCTCTTTCGCTCTGAACATAAATTACCTTTTTGCCCCTGGACTTTCCACTTGGGCATGTAATTCCCGTTATCTTTTAACTAAGATGACGTCATCCTTTATCTTCTAAGCAAATAAGCTTTCTTCCCCAGTCGCCTCCGTTACTCCCGTTATAACGGGATAACGCTAGGTGACAACCTCCGAATTGTCAGAACTCTAAACTTTAGCTACCTCTATCTCCTCGATAGTGAAGTATGCTCAAGTTCTCCAAACTTTAGCTACCTCTATCCCTGATAGTGAAGTATGCTCAAGTTCTCAAAACTTTAGCTACCTCTATCACAGATAGTGAAGTATGCTCAAGTTCTCCAAACTTTAGCTACCTCTATCACAGATAGTGAAGTATGCTCAAGTTCTCCAAACTTTAGCTACCTCTATCTCCTCGATAGTGAAGTATGCTCAAGTTCTCCAAACTTTAGCTACCTCTATCTCCTCGATAGTGAAGTATGCTCAAGTTCTCCAAACATTAGCTACCTCTATCTCCTCGATATTGAAGTATGCTCAAGTTCTCCAAACTTTAGCTACCTCTATCTCCTCGATAGTGAAGTATGCTCAAGTTCTCCAAACTTAATCTATCTCCTCGATAGTGACGTAAGCTCTAGTTCCCTCAGGTGACAACCTCCATTAATTGTCAGTCAGGTGACAACCTTCATTAATTGTCAATCAGGTGACAACCTCCATTAATTGTCAATCAGGTGACAACCTCCATTAATTGTCAATCAGGTGACAACCTCCATTAATTGTCAGTTAGGTGACAACCTCCATTATTGTCAAAACCTCAAGGATCCTAGACATCGTTCCTAACTATCTAGTGATGCTTGAACTACGATCAAGGCTTGATTCCTCCGGGATACGTAGGTAGCCTTTCATAAATGGTCCAGCCATCCGATCACTTTGGTCACCCTGTTCCTTCGTCACTCCTCAGTGATGAAGTAGCCCCTCATAAAGGTCTTGACATCTGACCACATTGGTCACTTCTAGCATATCCCCAGTAGGATCAATTGCTTGACCTCCTAGGTCATTTTCTCTGCCATTTCCCCATCAAGAGACCGCTTTTCTTCTCTATTCCTCGCCGGATCTTTCGTAACTACGGCCTGGCTTGATTCCCACTCGGGATACGTAGGTAGCCTTCTAGAGGTTCAGCCACTCGACCACCTTGGTCACCTAATCCGTCTCGGCATTTGCCAGATCGGATCCTTTACTATCGACAACCCCACTCGCCCTGCAAGTGACGTTGCTGAGGGGCTTCTGTAAGTACCCAAATCTGGCTCATGCCTTCCGGTTAATTTCTCCGGCAATTCCGGTAAATTTCCCGATAATTCCCCGGACTTTTCTAGAGTTCCGGAATAATTCCGGAACTGTTCCAAACCTCTTAAGGGCTGAATGGAAGGCTTAGTAATTAAGAAACACGTTTTTCTTAATTACAAAATGCTTCTAGAATTGCCACCTTGCATGATTCTAGAAACATGCTGAGTCATTGTGGATAATGCCGCACGGCTGCATTAGCCAAGGACCTCTGGCCGCACGGCTTCATTAGCCTTATCCAGACTGCCTATAAATAGAGCCCTCCTCTTCCCATTTTACACAACCAACAACACACCATATTCAGTCCCAAAAGCTCTCCAAACACTGCTGCGAAATTCCAAGAAGGTGAAGAGTGCCAAGAAGCCACCTCCCTCCTCCTTGAAGATCCCAAAGTTGGTCCTTCCACCTAGCTCAACCCAAAGGAGAAGAGGCCACCACCATTGGTAACCTCTCACTCCCTTAACCTTGCATTTTACTTGCTCTATGTGATTTAAATTACTCATTGCATTCATATATTGTCATTATCTTGCTTGGGACTTGGTAATTATCATTAAAGATCATATATTTATCATACCCCCTTTCCCGTTTGCATGAAATAGGCATCACTTGCTATTAAAAATGTAATCTTTGAATCAAAGGTGCATCCTTTGCACCTAAAAACCCCCTTTTACAATAAAAATATCATCTTTATGCATCCTTTGTCCATAAAAATGCAATCTTTATGTTCAAAATGCATCCTTTGCACATAAAATCCATTTTCATGCATCATTTGCATTAAAAGCCATTGCTTTATCATCAAAGTTAGCATCCCTTGCTTTCAAAATACAATCTTTATGCATCCTTTGCATATTAAATACTATTTTCCCACATCAAAATGCATCATTTGCATAAAAATCATGTATTTACATAAAAGTGCATCCTTTGCATATTAAGTATCAATTTCTTCATAAAAATGTATCCTTTGCATAAAGATCACTTCTTTACATCAACTATGCATCCTTTGCAAATCAAATGCATCCTTTGCAACCCAAAATGTCATCTTTACACTAAAAATGTCATTTTTACATGCATTTCCCCATGTCCCCATTAGCAACCTTGGAACGGACCGGTGTAAAGATCCTATCTTTACATCGTTTCTTCCATTAAAGGTTCCATAATCTCTTTAGAAAGGGATAACCTTGAACCCGATATCTCGATTATCACTTAAGACGAGCATGAAGCAACTATATGAGCTCGATCGTCTTAAGGTGTAGGATTGATGGGCTAAGGACATTCCTTCCTAAAGAACCTCATTTTTGGACTATAAAAGAGAGTCCTTCTCTCAATCACGCAAGTCCCGAGGTCAAAATGTGATGATCACAAGTCCAAAGTGAGGACGGGATCAAAATCCCGAATACATAAAATCCAAGAAATCCCGAGCGACAACCAATAAATGGTTTGTACGTCCGGAAGACAACTTAGGACATTCCCTCCCCTTTTATTCAAACACATGCACACATGAAAGCACGCAAGCAAGCAAGATAAACGGAATCTAGGGAGACTTGCTACGGCAAGGCACCTTGGGTGAACGACGATCCGTTCTTCCGAAGGGTAACTTAACCTCAGAACCCATAAATCCTTTTTTCAAAGTTTTGAGGAAATTAAAATGGCGTGGCGACTCCGTTTTTCAAATTAAACCGGATGTCTTCAAACTCGCGTGAATCCACAAAATTTGGGCACACATTCATATGTGCGTAGTGTGCGGCCTCCTAAAAATATTCCTTTTTGAGTTAAAACAGAAATTTTCATAAATGTGTTTTAAAGGAATGATTTTTCGGGACGGGGGAAAATGCAACAAATACGCACGTAAATTTTCTGGGAGCCTCGGTCAGTCTTGGAACTGAATAGCCCCAAGCTGCCAAGGCTGCCAGATTAATCTCAATTTTTGTCCTGGTTGAATTGTGATGAAGCCGCCCGGCTAGGATCCAGGAGGATTAAGCCCCGTCTGCAGTGTATCATAACACAAGCAACTTTCCAGGTTCCAAGTTTCTTTGATCTGCTTGTTTGTTTTCCCGTAACTTTTTGGCACCTTTTCGGTCTTCCAGGAAGCTTCTGCTTCGGTCTTCGAATATGCACAATTCCCGAGAACCATGGATGCATGCAATGCAATGCAAGAAACATAGGGCAAGTATGAAAAGCGGATCCGCGGTCCGGAAGGCTAACCCTCTGCGGAAAAAGCTTTCCTTTTTTCCGAAAAGAGACCGGTATCGTGGGACTTGCATTAGACCATCGTTTATCCCGAGCCTCGGGTTAGGGAAGCGATACGGGAAGGTTAATGGTTTCCACCTATATCACCGGAATTATCATTTATTTTTATTTTAAAAATGAAAGCTTTCTCCTTTGGTTTATTCCCCAATGGAGTCGCGAAAGCTGTGAATGTGGTTGCCCAATATTAGCGACTCTCTTTTTGTTTATTTTTATTTCTTGGAACCGCTTTCTCGATGTAAGGGGGATCACCGCCTCACATCAGAGTTTGGAAACGTCCAGATTTAAATTGAAAAACGGAGTCGCCATGCCATTTTGATTTCCTCAAAACTTTGAAAAAAAAGAATTTGGGTTCGGAGGTTAAGTTACCCCTTGGGAGAGAACGGATCGTCGTTCACCCAAGGAGCCTATAACCAGCTAAAGTCTTCCAAGGTCCGCTTTTCATACTTGCCTTAGTGTTTTCGTGTATTGTGGGATGTTGTGTTTTGAAAAGGAGGGAATGTATCAAGTGGTCTTCCGGGCCTATAAACCATGAGTTGGTTATCGCTCGGGATTCACTTGAGATTTTTGATATGTTCGGGATCTTTGGTCCCGTTCTGCATCTTGGACTTATGATCAATCGCTGATGACCTTGGGTCACATGTGTGAGTCAAGATAGGGACACTTAGTTTTTATAGCTCCCAAGGATGAGACTCTTTAGAAAAGGAATGACCGTTGCCCTATCAATCCTACATCTTGAGACGATTTGAGCTCTTTAGGGACATTTACATGCTCGTCTCGAGTGATGATTCGAGGAGATACGTGGCTAAAGTTCATCCTTTCTAAAGGAGAAACCGTTTATGGCATCTTTAAGTGGAGAAAATGATGTAAAGATAGGACCTTTATACCATTTTGCTCCAAGATGATGCTCCAAGTACCGAAAGGGGACTAGGGGAGGGGTATAAGATTGTATTTTTATACTCGTCCTATGCCTTTTTGTGCCTTATGAAGGTCACTAGGCAATCCTAAGGAGAGAGATCCAACTCATGAGGGATATGGAAAATGCATGTTTAAACTAAAGATGACATTTTTAATGAAAAAGATGACATTTTAGGTGCAAAGGATGCTACTTTATGCATAAAGATGACATTTTGAGGTGCAAAGGATGCTACTTTATGTGAAAATATGACATCTTTAATGCGAAAGGATGCAATTTTTGATGCAAAGAATGATATTTTTTAATGCAAAGGATGCTATTTTTTTAATGCAAAGGATGCTACTTTATATGTAAAGATGACATTTTAAGTGCAAAGGATGCTACTTTT
The DNA here is from genome assembly GCA_022495995.1 of Adenophora triphylla var. japonica. Classification (NCBI taxonomy): domain Eukaryota; kingdom Viridiplantae; phylum Streptophyta; class Magnoliopsida; order Asterales; family Campanulaceae; genus Adenophora; species Adenophora triphylla. Next base: position 256,720 of record JAFEMH010003480.1, on the reverse strand, counting down.
CACATCATCATGTGAGAGATTCACCACTGAGAACAAGCCTTCTTTGAGGAATGCTTATTGTTCTAATCCTTGGGTTGGTATCCTCCATGGATCCTATGTGATAGGGAAATGAGGGTAATATGATTTACATTGCCTAAGAGATGGGATCTTTAATGACAATATATCAAGGTACCAGAAGCAAGTACATAACAATATGTAAAGCAGAGGAGCAATATATCACATAAATACAAGTATATTTCAAGATAAAAGGGGAGGAGAGGTCACCAATGGTGGTGTCCCTCTATCTCCTTGAAGTTTGCCCTAGGGAATGACCAACTTTGGGAAGGGATTTTGAAGAGGAGGGAGGTGGTTTTCAACACTCTCCAGGCTCTACGGAATTTCGTGGTAAGTATTTTGGCGAGAGTAACACTCTTGAAAATCCCCTTAAAATAGAGGAGAGGAGGCCTCTATTTCATAGGCACTCCCGAGAGTTGCTAATGAAGCCCAGTGCGGTACATAATCTCAAGGCACTAATGAGGACCGTGCTGGTCTTATACGAGAGGTGACTCGACTTATTTCTAGAACCATGCAAGGTGGCCTTCTCACGAAAGGGCTTTTCCCGGCTGAAAGGACTACGTGGAATTTTAATTCCTGAGCAAGTCCTTCGCCCCTTCGGAAGGTTTGAAAAAGTTCCCAAATTTGCCTTGAACTTTAGGAAAGTTAAGAAGAAAATCTGTCGGGGCCCAAAATTTACTTAGGAAGGCATGAGCCAGATTTGGGTACTTACATGGTTAAGAGTCTCTACCTTTTGAATACGGGGTATGAGAGCCTATTGTTGATAAATCACCGTAAAGAAAGATGGTCTCAAAGAACTTCCACATCCCAGGGAGATAAAAAATTTCTTTATTTCATGATCAAACAACTTCCACCCCTTTGCTTACACTAGAGGACAGCCTGAAGATACATTTTCGGCTACGACTGGCAAATTTATCTCCTTGGCTTTCTGAATTATGGGCATAACATAAAGAACCAAAGACATCGGAGTAGAGTCAAAGAAAGGCAATTTTTGAACAAAATCGCATAGGGAGTCCTTATTACCTAAGAGGGGTGTAGGGTCCGGTTAATCAAATGAACATTAATGAGAAATGCTTCACCCCCAAAAGAAAATAGGCAATTGAGCCTGAACTCGAAGCGCTCTAGCAACATTCGAGAATATGACGATGCTTCCGCTCGACTCTACCATTTTGTTGGCTGGGGTACCGACACAAGATGTTTGGAAAGTAATGCTAGAGGGAAAAAAATAATCAAGCATGCAATTAAATTCGAGTACCATTATTTGATTGGACGACATTAATCTTACGAGAAAGCGACCGTTCTACCATGGCAATAAAGAAAGCCATAAACATACGGAAAACTCCCTGTTTTATCAACCAATAAATAGACCCAGACATCTCGGGAAAAATCATCCACCAAAATTAAAAAATATCGTGCACCACAAGAAGAAGAATGAGTGTATGCACCCCATAAATCACAATGAACCTTCTCAAAGATTCTAGTGGTCTTATGATCACTAACAGGAAAACTATATCTCAGATTGTTTCAAGCTCTGAAAATAAGTATCATAAGGTTTAGGTAAACTGCCAAAATTACGACTAGCTACGAAGGGAAGAAGCTTTACCACATTCTCGGAGAGGGGTGCCCCAAGCGATTATGACACAACTCCAAACAAAGAAAGCGACCCGGCAACAAAAACACTAAGTGCTGAAGATGTGTCGCGAAGGTAGTAGAGTCCATACCGCCTTTAATACCCACTCCAATCAGGTTCCTCGATAGGTCCTGTATAGCACACATAGAGGAGTTAAATTGGACAGTGCAGTGAATATCGTCAGAAATTTGAGAAACTGAAATTAAGTTGTAGTCTTAAGTTTGGAACAAAATAGAACATGAGAGTGGGTAACCTGGTGTACGTCGGATGAACGGATCCCTCTGTATGAGCCAACCTGAGAGAAGACCTGCAATTTGGGTAAACCTGAACCGTGGATATGCTGGTATAGTCCAGGAATTAAGGAGATACGAGGTGTTCTTCCCGATTCACGTGATTCAAGCACATGTATCAATAATCCATGAAATGCATCAAACTTACCATGGAGGTGATCATTTGAGATTTGAGAATTACCGACGAGGCTTGCCAAAGCCTGCCATCGCTCAATTGTGAATGATGAAGCAGCAGAAGGAGTAATAAAATCGTCTGGCCTATCCTGAGGACCTAGGTAAAAGGGAGAATTATATTTGATTTTAGGAGGATTATCGTATGATAGCATCGTTTCCCGCCATGGATTTAGCACTTGTGTATGATGCTTAGCTTGAGACCAATTGTAGGTGTAAATCAATTTAGAGTTTCCCCCAAAACTTGAATTTCTCTATTGATGAACTTTCAATATATATATGAGTTACAATTAAAAGAGGAAAAGAAACCTATTCTGAACAAGGATATCTCATTCTCGATAATAAAGCCTAAAACAAAATAATGCGGAAAAAGGAAACAAATCACGCCAGATTACTATTCGCTGAAGCGATTCGCCCAACCTGCAGAGACGTTTCCACGATTTTGAGACTTTGAGCTGGGCGGTCGCACCGGGACTGGCCGGTATAGCCCACTTGTACATAGGTTTCATTGTCATTTGAGTTTTGAGGATGGGCGGTCGCCCTTGACACATTTGAGCCCGGTCGCCCTTGAGACGGATACGGTCGCGCGACCTGTACAGGGATTGAATCTTCACATGTATCCACGTGTCATTTCCACATATGGAACATGGTCATTTCTTTTCCAAGATTTTTCCTCAATTTTCCAAAAATGATAAAATTTATGGATGTTTCTTCGGGCAGTAGGATCAAATCAACTCGATTGTACGTTGCACGCGAAGTTATTATGCGCGATATTACTTAGGAACCGTCACGAAAGCTCCACCAACGTCACGGACCAAGTCAAAGAAGCTATCTATAAACATTTACTTGCAAGATCATAACGAGATACCTTAGTGCCATCAACTTGTTGGTGTAATATGTCCCAGGCTTTAGTTATGTCTAGCTTAAAACTTAGATTTATGTATCATCTATGTCGTTGATTATAGAGAAAGTTTATTATTTGATTATTATATATTTTGAATATTTATTGTAATAATTCTCCGTCCACTAATATAATGTTAAGAGAATAATTAGTATAATTGTTAATGGATAATCATATGATGATTATATGCATAAAGATGCACATTGAGAGTATGGGTACTTGTTAGTGAACAAGTGACTTTGGACTTGACCCGTGATGAGATTTATGTCATGGTCAAATGTCATAGATTAAATCTCATATGGTCTCTTCATTTAGTCCACTGAACTGAGATTATCATGACCTTACATATGATGAAAGTTATGTTTGATTTTAGTCAAAAGCGATATCTCTAACCACGATATTCTATAAAGGCTATCTTTGGCATGATCGGATTCATGATGGGAAGGATGATAAGTCAAGATGGAATTTGTCCCTACGAAAGAGAGATGTTTTCGCTTGGGCTTTTAGACGAGTGATAATGATGAAAGTGTATGGCTGATATCTGTAATGCGATTGGATGTCATTATACTCAAAGATCGAGAAAGCATTGAACAAATACAAGTTGAACGTGGACCGTGACTTGTGTTCAATATAGCATCGCTGAGACAAAGGGAGAAAATGGAAGTGTACTCATTGGAAACGTGAACTCTTACGTTATATTAATTGGGTAGACATAATGGCTTGCTAGAGTTTGTTTATGTTTTATGAGGAATTCGATTCCTGATCGGACTCATTGCCAACATAATATAATCCTATTGGGTCATACACACAATTAGAATGAGTTAGTTAAACCAAAGGAAGAAATGATTGAGAGTTCCTGCATATGGCATGCCTGGTCGTGCGACGGACCTTACTTAAATGGCATATGTCGTCGCAGCGACATAACGTGCCACGAGAGCCTGCGGTTCTGAGACTTTCCTAATACGTATTAGGAAACAAATACCTATACTAAGGTAGTATAAATAATGCGAGCCTTGCAAACCCTAGATAGCTAGCTGAATTTTCTCAAAGGAAAAATCACAACAAAGGTTTCTCAATATTTCTTCCATAGGTTTAAGAATCTAGCAATTCTCAAGAAGCTTGTTCTTGGTTCATTCTAAATGTGGATACTACTAGAGAGTCTTAGCTCGTCTGAAAGCGATGAAGGCCTAGAGTTCTATTGTTGAAGCAATACGAAGATTCAAGTCTTGAAGATCGAAGTTTGTGATTCAAAATCACATTGATAATCGTTCGATAGCTCGAGAATGGAAAGCAATTAAGGTTGGTAAATTCTATCTCATAGAAATTCAATTTAATCGTATAGAACGGACCTTAGGGCTCTTGGGTTTTTGTGTTATTTAGATGCTTATTCCATTTAACATGGACCCATAAAACCCAACGGTGGTATCGGTTCACCGTTAGTATGGATTTAAGTTTGAATTAACATGCTAGAATTAAGATTTAAATTGTTTATATGCTTATTGCATGTTTTGTATGCGATAGTTTTTATTGTTTTTTGAAACAATGTGCCAAAATCGTTTACATTTCATATTGAATTAAATGTGTTAAAAGTTGTTTTTATGATTTAATTGCTTTATGATTAGGAATTGATTGAAGTTCGGAAAAAGCGCGGGCTTGGCTACTCGAGTCGTGCGGCCAAGGTTGGCCACGATTGAAAATGTTGGCGGTTGGGCATGGTTAGTCACTGACGAGTTGGCCATGGGAGATGGGCTCGTGCAGTTGTGCGACAGATATGTAGCCCTCTTGAAGTTTACATGCACGCGATAGAACTTGCGATTACAGGCGAGAATCGGTTTGTTCAATTTTCTTGCTAATGCAGCGAATATGTTTACAATCGATATGTTACATTTTAATCACAGTTCTTGTAATTTACTGGAAATTGGTTATAGAATATGCTAGATTAATTCAAGAGTTTATGCATACTTAGTTAATTAAAATATGATTTTATTAATTATTGCGATGCATGGTCACATGTGTTCTTATGTGTTAAGAACTTTGTTAGATGTTTAGTTGAAACATTGAATTGTTATTTCTGTATGTTTAGTTGAAACATTAAAATTTTGATTTTTACGATTGTCTATGAGAAATAAGTGGTTTAAATAAATTTAAAGGAATAAGTTGTTTGTGAGAAACAAGTCGGTACACAAAGTGATTGATCATGTTGCAAATCGAATTTGGTATTCCTAATTATGCATGTCTAGGAGAGTTACAGCCGGAGGAGATATTTGGTACTTAAGCGGTCCTTGTGGCTCACCCTCTTTTCTTAGGAACTTACAGGTGCTGGCGATTATGATTATCTTCTTGATATTGCTTATAATGCTTTAAAGAACCTTCATTGCTTTTAAGTTTCTTTGTACTTAATCCATAATTAAAAACACTTGAGACCACTCTGGATAGTTTTGGGTGGAGCTTGCCATGTAAAGCCACTTTGATTCTCTTCGTTATGCGAGCAAGATGAGGAAATAGTGGTTCCTACTCGTTTAAAGTGGATTAGACTTGGTTGGGTTCTTAAAATGGTTTTGAACCCAAGGCATAAAGATGAGATTAAAATATGCTCGGACATATGATGTTCTTTAAATAAATCTCATACAAAGATCCTAAGAGTCATATACGTATATGATTGATGTTTTCTACCTAATTAGTTTTAATCTTGAGCGGTGCGCCTATAGCGTACTTCGAGATTAAATTAAAGTTGGATCTTTTAGCCCATTAAATGCATATTATGCTTATTTTTTGCATTGGGAAGGTGTATTGATTTAGTGTGGAGTATTTATGAAATACGCATTATTTGGGCTTCTTAAATGATAAATGTGTTGTTGATATTGATATGTGTTCATATAATTTGTATATTTTGTTGTAGAAATAGCATTACACAATGATAATTGCGATTCGTCCTTATGAAGGACAAAAGTTCGAAAGGAAGTGCAGATACATTCGATTGGATCGAAGCCTAAAGAATGGTTCTTAGGCAAATGTGTACGTTCTTGATGAATCCGTTCCTACCGAACCTCTTGCAAATGTTGCAAAGGGCAAATAAGGAAGCAACATTAGAAACATAGTGATGATTCTCGACAATATTGCTTGCCTTGTAATTGCCACTCATGTTTAAAGGCTCTTATGAAGAACCTTGAGCACATGATAACTATTCTTTTGTTCTAGCACACCGCACAAAGGAAATGTTCCAAATGCAAGCTAGGCAAAAGATATATGTTGTGGTGAAGGCTCTTAATTCATATGATGAAAGAAGGAGCAATCCGCAAATTGTGTTAATGGTTGACACAATAAAAGGGTTCATAAAGGAAGGAAAAGAAGGTAAAGCAAAAGTTGCTAAACCTAGGACAAATGTTGTCAAAGCCGAAGAGGCTAAACCCAAAGTGTATCAAAAGGATGCATTTTGCTATCATTGTAATAAGATTGTCATTGGAAGCAAAGTTGCAAGGCTTATTAGGAAGGCCTAAAAGGTGAAGAAGGGCAATATGATTGCTACTACTTCAAGTATCTATATGATAGATATTTTCCTTTCGACTTCTTGTTCTTGGGTATATGATACCGGACATGGATCCCACATTTGTTTAAATGTGCAAGAAATAAAGAATAGAAAGCTACTCAAATAAGGTAAATTAAACCTATGCATGGGAATGAAGCAAGAGTTTCCACATTAGCCATAAGGGACTTATGAAGTCACTTTGCCTTGTGAAGTAGTACTTGTTTTGAATAAGTATGACTACGTTCCGAATTTGAGTAAGAGTATTATTTCCGTTTCTTAAATGGATGATGAAGGATATAATTTTCTTATTTTCAATAAGAAGTTTTATCTTCATTTAATGATATGCCTTATTGTATTGCATATGTCATTGAATGGTCTTCATATCCTCAAGATGAGATACAAAATAATATTGAAGATATCTAAAATATAAATGGGAATTCTCAACCAAACAATATGAACAACGCGTTCATATGGCATTGTCGGCTTGGTCAAATAAATAAGAAACATATATCTAAACTCCATTAACATGGACTTTTAGACTCATATGACCATAAATCATTTGAGGAATGTGATCTTATTTATTGGGATTATCGACTGCACCACCCTACACCAAGAGTAGTGGGAGGGCTAGTGACTTATCGGTCATTATACATGAGATGTATGTGGACTATTAAGTAGCATTGCTAGGGGAAGACTTCTGTGATTTCATCACATTTCACTAAAGACTTATCTAGATATGATTATGTCTATCTGATGAAGTCCAAAGGTGAATCGTTTGAGATGTTTCGAACATTTCAAGATGATATACAAAACAACTTGGTAAAACTATTAAGTACTTCGATTAGATCGAGGTGGTGAATATTTGAGCCAAGAGTTTGACAATCATCTCAAAACTATGAAATCGTTTCAAAGTTGACTCCACTCGGAACATCACATTGTATGGTGTGTCTATAGGAGGAATTGAACCTTGTAGGACATGGTTCATTCGATGATGTGTCAAGTTGACTTTCCTAATTCCTTTTGAGGATATGCATTAGAAATAATGCGGTTACACCGAATCGAGTCCTTACTAAATCGGTTCCTAAGGCCCCACATGAGATGTGGCATGGAAGAAAACTTAGTTTGTCTTTCATGAAGATTTGGGGTTGCGAATCTTATGCAAAGAGACTTGTCTATTATAAGTTAGCACCAAATCTGACAAGGTTATTTTCGAATATTGATTTTACAACCACAAAGAGAACAAAATGTTTGTTGCTCTATTTGATTTGTTTTTGAGAAATAGTTTCTCAATAAAGAATCTAGTGGGAGTAAAATTAATCTTGAAGAGAGTTCAAGAACCTGAAAATAATATGGATCCAAGAGTAGAGACGAACCAAGTTCACAAAGGAGTTGTGGAACCGGTTCAAGATGCACAAATAATCGTAGATCGGATAGGTTACGATCCGAACCCAAGTAATATTGATTTTTCATTTCGGAAAGTAATAATGTGGAAGTCATCGAGAATGACAATCCTACTTCCTATCTTGAGGCGATGTCCACTCCTAATTTGGATAAATGGTTAGGAACCATGGAATCCGAATTACAATCCATGTTTGACAATCAAGTTTGGAACTTGATTGAGCTACCTAAAAGTGTAAAAACTAAAGGGTGCAAGTAGGTCTTCAAGACCGACATGGATGGGAAGGTGTACTTTCATGACTAAGGATTGTAACAAAGGGATTTAGGCAAATTCATAGTATTGACTATGTTGGAAACCTTTTTCGCCAGCTACAATGTCGAAGTCCTCGTTAGATTTTCAATTGCCATTATCACATATTGTGACTATGTGATATGACAAATGGATGTCAAACGACTTTCTTTAAATGGAAAGATTATTAAGAATGTGTATAGTACACAACCCGAATAGTTTGACGATCCAAGAAACTCTAATAGAGTATGCATGTTGCAAAGATCCACGAGATGGGTTGAAGCAAAGCTTAAAGGAATTGGAATCTTCGTTTTTGATGAATCGGGTCAAAGAGTTTGACTTTATCAAGTACGAAGATGAACCTTGTGTATGCATGAAATTCAAGTGGGGGCGTAGTATTATTTCTATTGTTTTATTACAATGATATCTTACTCATTAGAAAAACAAGTTCGACACTTAAGACCGTCAAGTCTTGGTCAAGGAAAGTTTTCTCAATGAAAGATATGGGTAAAGCCGCTACATCCTCGGCATCAAGATCTAGAGAGATAAATCTAAAAGGATAAATTGGTTTGAGTCAAAATACTTACATTGACAAGGTTCTTAGAAGAGTCTAAGAAAAGTGGCTTGTCAATGGGTCTTGGTATTTTCTCTTAGCAATAGTCATTGTCTTATGACAAGTGATGAGCAAAAGGGAAATGAATGAAGTTTCATATGCTTCGGCATTTGGATCCGCTATGTATGCCATGATTTGTGACTAGACCCGACGTCTCGTATGCTCTAAGCATGACGAGTCGATACCAATTTGATCCCGTTAAGAACCATTGGACGGGCAGCCAAGATGATCCTTAAGTACTTAAGAAGAACTAAGGATATGTTCTTGACACATGAAAGGTCGGAAGTTAATCTTGTCAGAATGATTACAAAGATGCTAGCTTTCAAACCGACAAAGTTATTTTAAAATCGCAATTAGGATTTGTGTTTGTGCTTATTAGAGGTGCAATTTTGATTGGAAGAGTTCCAAGCGTAAATTGTAGCCGATTCTACTACTAAGGCCATATTTTAGCAACATATGATGAAGCCGAAAGAGGCGCTTTGGATCAAAAGTTCATTTAGTATTTTGGAAACACTCCAAATATTTTTCCAAGTATCACTAATCGGCGAAAACTTTTGTTATGACAATAGTGTGGAAAAAGCCACTTGTGCAAACAATGGAACCAAGGTCAGCCAAACAAAGGGATTAACAAACACTCACTTAAACGTTCTTCGAGGAATTCATAAAGAATGAGAAGACGTTAAGATATACAAAATATCAACCGATGATGACATAAGGGATTCACTAACAAAAACCCTCGCACAAAGTGTAAGCATGATGGTCATGTTAAGCATCCATGAGTATTCGATACATAAAACGGGAGCCTAGTGCCAAGTAAAGGGAGACTGCGTTGGTGTAATGCCTCTAGGCTTTAGTTATGTTTAATCTGAAAACCAAGTTATGTATATCTTTATCGCGTTTATGTTTATTATTTCGATTATTATATAGTTGTCGCATATTTATTGTAATAACCCTCCGTCCCTAATTATTAAGAGAATAATTAGTATAATCTGTCAATGTGATAATCATATGATGATTATATGCATAGCGTAGAGATGCACATTTCTGAAATTAAGGGTACTTGTTAGAGAACCAAGTGACCGGACTTCCGACCCGTTGAAATAGCTCCGGGATCCGAGGCAGGCTTTCGCGCCCTAAGATCCGGCATCTTTCGCGTTGAGCGAATGTGTTCTCGCCGTTTTTGTTTCGTAGAGTCGCCACGCCCGTTTTTATTAAGCCCAAAACATTGAAAAGTGGCATCGCTTAAAGGATAATTTTAAACCGTTTTTGTGGTGATGAGATTTTGAGTTCTGGAGATCGATGACTCCCTCGGAAAGAGAATATTAGAATATTAGAGCCTCACCCGAGTAGCCTCGTAAAATCTAGCCCTTCTGACACCCCTAATATCCTTTAAATGTCATACAAGTGTGTGTGTGCTTTTAAAAATGCATGTCAGACGGATGTCTATCATTGTATGCTATGTATGGAAATGTATTGAAATAGTGTAGAAGGAAGCCTTTGGCCAATGTTGGTTCGTGTCCGTCCTTCCCGCCTGGGAATAGTGTTTGAGGCTCCGAGTAGAAGGTTCCGGTGATGGATCGGGATTGCTTCGTGAGGAACCTGGCTGTTCGCGGAGAGTTTCGGCGTGAGCCGAGGTTGTGGTGGCCTGCGATTCGCGCAGAGGTCTCTACGCGTGGGCGTGGGGATTCGCCCTGGATCACTCGGCAGAGGTTCGGCGTGCGTTGTGGTGGCGTGAGTCACTCGCGCGTAGTTCTCGGCGTGGTTTGGGATCGCCGCTTCGACTCCTGAAAAGAGCCGGACACCGTGGAAAGACCAGTGCAAGGCCTCAGTAGTACCACGAGAGGGGGCCTCCAGAGTACCTCGAGAGTGCCTCTGGGCAGTCGCGGAGCCGTCTCTGGGAGCGCCTCGGAGGCTTCTTGAGTGCACCGCTGGGAGCTCGAAGGCCTCTAAGGATCCGAAAGCGGGCCGGGAGTGCCTCTCGAGAGGACTTAGAGGGAAGCTTCGTAAGGCTTAAGGGAGGAAGAGTAGAAGAGGGAGGTGTGTGAAAAATAGAGGAGGGGGAGCCCCCTCTATTTATAGTAAAATTTCGAGCAAAGAGGTCCGTACGGACCCTCTCTTGGTTATCCGCACTTTTGGATTTCACTCGATTTGGAGGAATCCGCACATGATGGGTGAATATTCTGAATGATGATGTCCCCCACGCAAGAAGGGGTCCGTACGGACCAACTCAAGCTAGCTAAAAGAGGTCTTCGTACCTGACCAAACCATGCATTTGGGTAATCATTTCTTCCGGATTTGAGGGAATATTGTGGACTTTAAGTGATTCCCAGTAATTATGACAAAGAAAGAGGTCCGCACGGATCAATATTATTGCTTTCCCAATTTCCTGAAAATTCCCAAAAGGTCCTTTTGTCCCTTTATCCTGTGAAGGCTCCTCCCTTGGTTTGGCTTGGGGGTTTGAGAGGGTTTGAGGAGGGTTTCTGGAGAGGGTTTTTGCTTGAGTGCCAGAGGTCTCCGAGGACTCAAAGTGCGCTGGAGTGAGTCCATGGCGGTGTTTCCCGTGTGCTCATGAAAGGGTGCTGCGGATCCGCATTGGGGTACTTTACAGTGAAGCCCCTCGACGACGTCACTTATGAAAGAAGCTGGGGTCGCCGATAAGATAAGGGGGTCCTAACTGGATCATGGCGTCGCTGGAGAGGAAGCGACCATGTAGGTCAATGCGAGGACGCGGCGGTGTCTCATTTTGCGGTGGACCGCTCAGGTCAATAGTCGACCCCGTGATAGATTCCTACGTATGCCTCCGGCGGTCAAGCCCGGCCGTACGTGCGTGGGGTGAGTGTTTTGTGAATGCGGGGTCCCTGATCGCCCGAAGTGCCGTGCAAGGACGCTTGGTGGGTGTCGACCGCATGTAGGTCAATGCGGAGGACGCGGTGGTGTCCCGCGACCGCTAGGTCAATGGCCGGGACCCCCGTGATAGGATTCCTACGCATCCTCGCGGAATCAAGCCTCGGCCGTAGTTCCCGAGGTCGCATGGTGGTGAGCAGCCAGAAGTGCTGGTGACAGGCCGCTGGTAAGGACGCGCGGTGTCCTCGGGAAGATGTCGCAGACCGCCGAGGTCACAAAGTGACGCAAGTGGAAGTCTCTGATTAATTTTACGATTTTCCTAATCGGGTGGTTTAAGGCCTTCCGGGCCGGAGAGATAGAGTGAGGACTCTGAATCTGCTTTCCATTGCTGCTGTCAGTGCCATCTGGAGGACTTGAATCGTGTTTCCCATAAGGACAGCCGTCGTGCCACGACTTTTTGAATCGCCTTCCATGCAAGCGGCTGTCGTGCCACACTGCCGGAGGACTTTGAAGCACATCGCGGCGGTTGTCACGCCTGAGACCTTTGAATCGTCTCTCGGCGGCGGCTGGTGCCACGCCTGAGGACTTTGAATCACTCTCTGCCAGACGTGGCTGGGTGCCACGCCGGAGGACTTTCAATCGTTCCCACTACGGGCCGGGTGCCACTGGCACTCCCTAATCACATCCTCCATATGCTTATGTTATGGGCATGAGACTTTGAATCGTCATTCCGCCTGAAAGTTTGATGTAATGCGCGAGGACTTTGAATCGTCTTCTAGCCGCAAGCCAGGAAGTAATGGCACAGTGACTCTCGACTCGCCTTTCTGGGCCTGGGCAACACAATGCGCACGGAGGACTTCTCAATCGTCTCTCCCCCTGGGCGGCAGCCAGGAGGCACGTGGCCGCCTTATGACTTTGATTGCCAGGAGAGGCTATGGAGATGCTGTGTTTTTGCATGCCGAGGACTTTGAAAAAAAGGTTGGACTTACGACGACCGCTGCAAGGTTGCGTTAAGCCGTCAAGCTGCACGAGGACGACTCGTCTCTGATTGCCTCACCGCTTGGCATTTTGGAGGCGCTTCGTGCCTCGGGATTCAGACTGAGGTCAGTCTTTCTTCTCGTGCGCTTGTTTTGCTTGAGTGGGCAAGGAGGATGGTCGGAAGTTTCTAGTGATATGCAGCCTTGTAATGACTTCCTCGACTTTGTCTGGGAGGAGCTTTGAATCTGCTTACTTTCACGGCTGCTGGGCAGCTCAGACCGTTGCCGTCGGCGAAGTCATCATGGCTTACATCCGACCTGCCTGCTTGAATTGGCCGGGGAGTGCATGGTGACCTCGTAGAAGGTGCTTGAATTGTCAAGATGACCCTTCACCATCCTAGGGCCCTTGTCGTTGGTGAAGATGACCCCCTGACCTTCGAGGCCGCGAGGTCCGGGAGCTGCTTCTGCTTCGAGCCGCTTGGAGGCGTTCTCGCGCTCGATGAGACGTGCAGCCTGTGGAGGCGCTGCTCGTTCTTCTCGAATTGCCGCCTGCGGTTTTCGGAGGCGTCTCGTGCTCGCTGATTCGTGGCCGGGACCGGTGTACCTCAGTTCTTCGAATTGCCGTCGGTGAGCGAGGCTGGGATACGCGGCTCGGGATTGAATTGCCACTGGAGCGGGCGAGACCGGTCTTACGCCGACGGCCGGGATTGAATTGCCGCTGGGCTTAGTGGGCGCAGGACCGGTCTTACGCCGACGGGCCGCGGTTGCCGGGATTGGACTGCCGTTGGTGCTGGCGAGGACCGGGTCTTACGCCGATCGGTTTCCTGGTGGTCGAATTGCCGTTGAAACGTGGCGCAGGACCGGGTCTTACGCCGACGGCCGGTGGTTGAATTGCCGCTGGTGCCGGGCGAGGACCGTCTTAGCGCCGACTCACGCTGGTTGAATTGCCGTTGAAGTGGGCGAGAGACCACGGTCTTACGCCGACTGGCCTATGGATTGAATTGCCGCTGAAGTGGGCGAGGACCGGTCTTACGCCGACGGCCGGTGGTCAATTGAAGGGTTAGGGACCATTCTCGCACTTGGATTTGCCGGAAAAGGCCTTAGGACAGCCTGGGGGGCAAAGATTATAAGGGCGGTGAAAGTAATTTGGCCACCCCTTGCAAAGAGGTCCGTGCGGACCAACCTGGTTAAAGAGGTCCGTACGGACCACTTTTGGTTTTTTACAGTTCCCGAGGTTTTGTAGGGTTTAAATAACCGAGGCCCTCTTCACTTCCTTCTTCCTCGGGCCTGCGTGAACCGGGCGAGAGAGAGAGAGAGAGAAAATCCTCCATTGTTAACCAAAATCACAAATTTTTGCTTGAATTGCTTACTTGCCATGGCCGAAGGATCTCGAAGGAGTCGTCGTCAGCCTTAGCCAATCGAGGTGGTCGAGCAACGGATGGAGCTTGAAAGGAATTGGATTTCGTTCGTTCCATCTTCGAAGAACCGGATGTCTTGTATCCAGAATCCGGAGGTGCACAATCGTCGCTCTATGAACGTCGGGGAGGTAAGAAATCCGTTCCGTTTTGATTCCCTGCTCGAATTTTTGAATGCTAGAACTAGGTTTTAGTTTTTCGCATTTTTGAAATTTTGTTATTTTTTATGCCTTTTGTGAAATTCTTGATGAATTATTGAAAATGGACATGTAAAAATTGTGGGTATGTGTATTTTGTGCAGGTGTAAATGTGTAGATTAGCTCTTATTTGCGAAAATAAAGTGCCTCTCTCTGAAAATGCATGCTTTGGTGTTTTGTACCGTATGCTATTTATGTATGTACATTATGAGAAAAATTATCGTGTAGTGATAATTTTGTGAAAAAAAATGTGACATGTGCCAGTGTTTTGTGACGGTTATATGCGAAAGTGTGTGCCGTGTAGGACGGATTTTTTTTTGAAAATGTGTTATGCATATGTGTGCCGTGTGTGCCATGTTTTGGGTGACGGACTTTGTGGGGAAAATATGTGCAATATGTGCCATGTTTTTGTGGCGGGTTATATGTGCCTTTGCCGTGTTGGGACGGATCTTTTTGAAAATGTGTCGTGTAGGGTTTAATCCCCCTTTTTTTTCTTTTGAGAAAATGTGTACGGTGTGTGCCGTGTTTTGTGACCAATTTGCATGGGAAAAATTATATGTATAATGTATGTGAAAATTATGTGCAATATATGTGCCGTGTTTTGTGACGGGTTATATGTGCCTTTATATTAAATCTTGTGATTGACGTACCTTTCTTTGTGTTTACTGCGGGATGCGGGGCTTATGGCCGGGAAGGCCAAGAGGATGAACTCGGGGATCGCTCGAGGCATTTGTTGAGCTATGGCGGCGGATGCACGATATTTCCGTGGACGGTAGGCCGAGTCCCGGAGAGGCTGGTTTATGCTTACGGCTGGGTGTGTTCGTTGAGAACACAGGTGGAGTGTCGACACGAGGAAGAACAAGAGTGTCTTCCTTGGCCTTTACGAGTCTTGGTGGGATACCACCCACACCTTCCATACGAGGCGGGGAGAGGTGACGGTGACGCCGAGCCGATTTTCTTTGCGATGCAGGGCTTTCCTTGAAAGGAGGGCCGGTGCGGTGGAGAGATATGATCTCGATGATGTGTTGACCGAGCTGCTTGGGCTTTGAGCCTCGTCCTCGCGAGGGCACAGGCATGTTGTATAGCGACGTGGAGGCCGAAGATCACGGCCGGTATTGGGGCCTACATCAGGGTACCGGCCGGGTGACGCGGAGCGGTTAGCGCGCTCCTTTTTGTGGTATGCCTTGTCAGAGACTTTGTTCTCGAACCACGCGACCGCGGCTCCCTTTGCTCTGTTGGAGAGCTTGATTGACTGGATAGTGCACGTGACATTGCTTGGGGCGAGCGAGGCTTGGGCGAGCTCTACTTCTCCTTGGACCGGTTTAGCCGGGGTGTGGCCGATTCGTTGGCTGTTTTGACTTTGCTTTGGAGGTATGAGTTTATTGCTTGTTTTTGATTTAGCAACTTGTCATTTCTCCATTGTCTTTTACTGCTTGAGCCTTCTCTGTTTTTGTCACGGGTGTGGTTTTATGAGGTTTTCCGGTGCTTCCGTGGGATAGAGATCCGGGGGTTCTTTGCGTACACACTGCTATCTTTGGGTGGGCTCGTACGGCGAGGAAGAGGAGGACGGCGGGGAAGCTCACCATCGCCTACGGGGATGTGCGGGAGCGTACGGAGAGGGTAGCCGGAGGGGTTCGTCTTGTTCCCGTGGAAGGCTCGGTATGAGGGGATGAGTTTGAGGGCTCCCAGGAGGTGACGGCGCGGCGGAAGATCTTTGCGGGGCTTGACTTGTGATGTCATGTATGCGGGAGCGGGTCTTACGCGGCATGGCCGGTGTGCTTCCCGTGGCTCAGGGACCCTCCCTTTGGGATGCTTGATTCCGGGACATGGACGTGCTCGATTTCGAGAGGTACCTTGGCGGTGTCGGCGCGAGGAGTTCATTTTATATGGAGAGGAGTACGGGGCCTTCGTGAGGAGGAAGGCGAGGACGCCGCAGTGCTTGGCGCGAGAGAGAGAGGGCGCCGCGAGCTCCCCGAGAGGTTCCGATGCGGGACCGGATTTCACGTACGTCCGCGGGGACGGATCGAGGAGGAGGGTGTGCATGCCCGTTCGGAGCGAGCTCTGCTTGCATACGAGTGGACCCCAGATAGATCGGTGAGTGTCTTGACTCTTTTCCATCTTGGCATCTTTTACGTATTTTTCTCTTTTTGTTGTTGAGTATAAGCGTATTCTTGAGCGTTTCCTTGGCGCTTGTTGGTGCGGAGTCAGGAGAGCCTATGATATCTTGACTCGCCGTTACGTGGCGATGAGGTCGTTTGCGAAGAAGATGGCTTCGAAGATATCTTGCCGGTCTTCGCGACGCGTGCCGCGTACGAGCCTATGCCTTCGAGGCACTTACGCAGGCGTTCCTCCGCCTAGAGCCGAGCCGGAGCCGCGGCGGGGAGGGACCTTTGAGGCGGCATAGCATGGATGCGGGGACATCTTCGGGAGGCTGCGGGGCCTTCGAGGAGCGGCCCTTTTATCGGTTCATGCCTCCGCATGGCGCACGGGGTGAGGGTTCCTCGAGCCTTCTTTCTTTGATCCTTTCGCCGGATTTGATCCTTCGAGTACTTTTCGTGGGAGCCTCAGGCGGGTGCTCGGTATTCGACGACGAGGATGTGACGGGCGAGTTATTTGGGATGCCGACTTTTCTTTGGAGGACCTCGGCGAGGATGATGATGCTTGAGGAGTCGATTAGTATTCATTTGCTTTCCCTCTTTTCATATCCCTCTTTTTTTTGTTTAGCAACAGACATTTATGGGTACTGTAATAAAACACATGTATTTGCATGGCAAACGGCATTTTATTTTAAGATGTAATGTCATTTTTGTGATTCCGGGATTTGTCCTAGAAATTGTTGCTATTATTATTTTTATTTTTGTGCATGCCACGTGGTGAGAGTGCGTTTGTGGGTAGTGTATGTTTGCGGGAATGGCTTTGGCCGGTGTTTGGGCGGTTTGGAGCAAGGTTTCTTTGAGGCAGTGGCTTTTGTATGCTTGTTTCTTTGGGAAATGGGTTGTTTGCAAGGAGGTCCGTACGGACATACTTAGCATGCAAAGAGGTCGTACGGACCAACCTTGCTTTTGGGAAGGACATAAATGCTTTCCGGTGTCTGGTTCTTCCTCATTTCCCCATTTGCGGCCATTTTCGAGCTTTCTTCCCCATTTTCTCTAGGAACCTCCATTTTTGCCATGGATTCTTCGTACGTCCCTAGAATTTTGCCGAGGCTTTCGCGGGAGAGGCAAGCACACTTCCTTGAGCGGTTGAAAACGTGGATGCGGCGCCGTATGAGGCATCGAGAGACGGGCTTTCGAGGTAAGGTTTCGTCTTTGCTCGGTTTGGTCTTTTAAGGAGTTGGTTCTGATTGGGATTTGTTGCGGGCTGCCGCGAAGTTGCAGGATGTTAGGAGGCACGTGTCTTGTTTCTCCTATAATGAAATGGTGCCCACTTTTGAGGATTTTCGGGCTTTGATTGGAGGGCCGGAGGTGGAGGCCATCTCGCTTCCTTTGATTGGTGGTCTGCGGTGAGCGTGAAGCTTGCGAGACTTTCTTCGTACTTCGTTGGAAGAAGTGCGGGGCATGATCCTTGATTCGGGTCATATCGACATTTACGAGCTGCGGAGCGGTTCATGGTTGATGATGAGAGTGACGTCTCTTGGGATGTATTTGCCTTGTGCGTGATGGCGACGCTTTTACAGTCGGTTCCCTTGGCATTTGTGATGGCGCTTTGCTAGATGTGGTAGGGCCTTTGCGATTTGGAGAGGATATTGTCCCGTTGGTCTTTGGGGAGACTCTTCATGGTATCGACCGTCAGCGGCCCAGGGATCGTTTTATGAGAGGGGAAGCCCCGCTTTGCTCACCTTGTGGGCTGCGAGAGAGACTTCGGGCCATGTCAGAGGCTCAGACGTCGTTTAGCCCGTGGTCATTTGCTCAGCGACCTCTTGTGTTGGATATGGATCGATCCGCTGGGAGAGATGGATGGCACGGCTTGGTACGCATCGGATCATTGGTGGGTTCCGCCTTTGGAGGATTGAGACCGGGAGGATCTTGCGGGAAGGGTCCTACGTTGTCGAGTTCCGGGTTTGTCTTGGTCCTCCTTCTATATTCCGTCGCTTGTTTCCGGCGGTTTGGGATGAAGCGGGAGCCTTTGTTGGGCTGCAGGATGACCTTGCTCTGCGGAGGTAGTTCCTCTTTGTATGGCGGCTTCGGGTGCCTTCTTGTATTTTACGAGGGTATGGAAGTATTCCGCTTTCCCTCTGTGGTACTCCTTAGACGTCGGGAGCGTTGTATTGACGACTCGGTATACGGCACAGTATGAAGCGGCGTGTTGGGCAGTCCCAAGTGGTCTTGGAGAGCGGGCGTGTAGCGATGCAGGACCCGGTTGCCGTAGTAGCTATTGCCTTAGGAGTTCGAAGCACAGTCGACCCTTTGGATGTGACGGGAGACACTTTGTTTGACTACGAGACTAGAGTTGACCGGCCGACGGGGAGAGGTCCTCTTTACGGGCTCGCGGGGAGGAGATCCGAGCCGAAGCACGGGCGAATGAAGCCACGAGAGCTCTTGGATTGTTTGACTCTACGGGGAGGACCCCGGATCTCGGGAGAGACGCGAGAGTTGGTTCACGTGGAGCGAAAGAAGACTCGCGGGGACGAGGGAAGAAAGGAAAGAATGGCGAGGGACAAGCGAGATGGCGCGGAATGACCTCCTAGGTATCCATTCATTGCATTGCAAACACATTATTAGTTAAATGTATTAAGCTGTCTTTTAGCATGTTGTGAACTTGAGAGTAGACCGTGCTTGAACTCATCAAGAAATGTTGTAACCGTTAGTGATTTGTGATTTACTTTTAAAGCTTTGTCGAGACGCAAGATCTCTTGTTTGCCTTTGTTTCTTTTGTGCACTTTGTCGGCGTCCATCTTTGGACTTTTACATTTGCATTTGCGGGCTGACGATGCAGGCCACGACGGCAATCCCCTTTGCTTGAGGCTTTGTGCTTGGGCGAGAGGTTGAATGCTCCCTTGACAAGTCGTTTTGACGGTCTTTTCGTAGCTTCCTTGCCTCTTGTTGGCGTCGGGCATCTTGACCTCTTTTTGCAGCTTCTGCTTGAGCTTCTTTTATTTATTGTTTTTTTGTGAGCCCTTGCTCGAGCTCTCTTTTTTTTGTTTTTTTTTGTGAGCCCTTGCTCGAGCTCTTTTTTTTTTTGTGAGCCCTTGCTCGAGCTCTTTTTTTTTTTTTGAAGCGCGTGAGGGCGAAGACAAGCCCCTGGCTTGGAAGCAGACACGAGTCAGTCGTTTGATCTTGAGTGACCCTCGGATGTCCTTTGATGTTGCCGCCGTCGTTTGACTTGGTCAAGGTGGCTTTGGGGCGTGTTCTTGAAAAGTGCGTAGCTTGATGGAGGTCTTGATTGACATTCAAACTTTTGACTTTTTGTGTATTTTTAGGCCGGACCAATTAAGGTTGCCTACGTTCCCCGGACTAGAGGGCTCGGAGTCTGCGTAGTTCGACACTACATGGAGTGCGAGATGCATGTTTGTTCTTCTTCGGCGAAGTATCTGCGAAGTTTGCTTCCGTTATTTGGATTCATGAAGGGATTGCCGTCTAGGTACAGTCGGCTTCATGGCGCCTCAGGAGAAGATCTTTTGAACCACAAAAGGGCCGATCCATGTGGGTTCCCATTTTCCCAGTGGGTTGGTTCGAGTGGGAGGCTTTTCTTTGAGTCTGAGGTCACCTTCCACGATGTCTCGGGATTTGACTTTCTTGTCGAAAGCTCTAGCCATCTGCTTTGATAGGCTCGGACGTGTTCCATGGCCTTTAGTCGTCGCTCGTCTAGCGAGCCAATTCGTCATGTCGGCTTCGGAGCCATTCGACTTCGTTGATGTCATTTTCAGCGGCACTCGGAGTGAGGGAATTTCCGGCTCGATGGGAAGGGCCTTCCATCCGTATGTCGGGGCAAATGGGGTTTCTCCCGTGGCATTCGGCGATGTGCGGTAGCCCCAAAGTGCAAGGTGCGGCTTCTCGGGCCAATCTCGTCCTCGGGTGGTCATTTTCGGATGATCCGTTCGAGGGTTTTGTTTCTTTGCTTCCACGGCGCCGTTTGTTTGTGGCCGGTAGGGAGAAGATTTGTGACGTGTGATCTTGAATTGCCGGCTGATGCTGTCGAATTCCCACTTGAAGTGTGAGCCGTTGTCGATATGACCTCATTTGGGATGCCGTATCGGCATATGATGTTTTCCTTGAGGAAATGCGCGACCTTCTTGGAGGTGAGTACCTTGTAGGACTTGGCTTCGACCCGTTTGGTGAAGTAGTCGATGGCTACTAAGATGAACTCGTGACCGATTCTTTGCTGGCGGAAGCGATTTTCCCGATGACGTCAATTCCCAGTGGCAAAGGGCGAGGTGTAGTCATGCGGTAGAGATCGTGGGGAGGTAGATGATTGAGGTTGGAGAACCGTTGGCACTTGTCGCGGCTTCGGACAAAGTGGATGCAATGCGCCTCCATGGAGATCCGGTAGTAGCCCATCACGAGAATGATTTGCATCGGGGCTACGGCGTTCATGTGGGGACCGCAAGCCCCATTGTGGACTTCGTTCATGAACTTGCTTGCTTCTTCTTGGGCGACGCGGCGTAGGAGTGGCCCGTGGTAGCGTTTCTTGTATAGCATGTCCCCGAGGATGACGAAGTGAGAGGCAAGGCGTTTTAGGGCCATGATGCTCTTGGTTTTGACCCCTTACGTGTGTGGGTCTTCCTTGTTCATGAAGGTGGTTTCCCGTTCTTGAGGTATTGGAAAATATTGGTTTGTCTTTGGAAATGGCGTCGGACTTGCGTCTCTTTGGCTCTTGGCAATCTTGCAAATCGTTGTGATTAAAACCTTCTCGGCGGCTTGGGCCCGGTTTTCTCTCGTTTGACAACATGCTTAAATGTTTGCTTGATGCATTTATTTAATTAATGTGTTTGCCTTTTGTATAGATGAATTGTTATTAACTTGTTTTGATTAGTTAATATCATCATTTGTTAAAGATGCAATGAAATGATTTTTAGGAAGGTCGGACCTTTTATTGAAAGCGTGAAAGGCTGTACATTGTTGATCAAAGATTCACAATCGTCGGGCGTAAAGCCGTCAAAAGACTCAAAAGATGTGAATACACGAGACAACAAGACTCGAAGCTAGACTATAGGCGACGAGGGATTGGACCGGGCTTCATTACTCTCGGATGGCTGTAGCTCTAGAGGGAGTGGTCTTTGGTTCGGGTGGCCAATCTTCCCTTGGCATGAGTCCGGAAAGTAGCTTGCATGCGGTTCGATTTCAAACCGGATCGCGGAGGTTTTTGGCTGCTCCACGATGATGTCCCTCCATTAGTGTTGCCACCGGTCCTTGGGGTTTTTGATGATAGAAGTCGGCGAGGGCCACTTCTAGGAGGGCGAAGCATTCGGCGGTCGGAGTGGATTCTTGCGATGTTGATCACTTTCATAGAATGCGCTTCTTTATGCAGGATCTTTGCTTGGACGACGTTTACAATGTCGATTCGAGCGGGCATGCTATATCTCCTTCCACGATTAAGCCTTGGAGGAGGTTGCGCCCTGTTCGTCCGGGTCGGACAGGAATGTTGAATTGAACTAAGGCTGTGATGGTTTGTCCCCGTAAGATCCGAGTGTCGGCTAGAGGGTTGTCTTGTACGGGGGATCGGTGATGAGCCGGTTGCAAGAGGGTTTTCGGCGAAGTAAGGGTCTACTCCTCGATCAATCTCCATTAGGGCATCCGTCTCTTGATCCTCTCTCGAAGCATTCTTCACGGTCGCATATGTCGGAGTTGTCATCTGACCCATGAGTTCTTCAATTTCCGGCTCGTCGCGGCTTAGAGCGTGGATGTAAGGATCCACTTCGTAGCGGGACGGGGTAGGAGAATCATACGGAGAAGAGTATTCGGTCATGTCGGGACCTTCTTACGGGTCATAGCTTGCTGGCCAAGCACTTGCCATTACCTTTGCTTCCGCGGATCACTTCGATCGCTCCGTTGGCATTGATGAATTTCACGCATTGGTGAAGAGTAGATGATCTTGCTTTCATCGATGTATCAAGGCCGTCCCAACAAAGCGAGAGAAGGTTGGTTTGATTTCCACGACTTGGAACTCTACCGAGCTCCGGTTGTACGTCGAATTGGATCCTCAAATTGATGACTCCTACGATTGGTCGTGCGGTGGAGTCGTAGGCTCGGATTACCGAGGTGAAGGCCTTATCGAGAGAACGGTCGATGCGGAGTCGTTTCGGTGTGCTTAAGCGATGATGTTGGCTGCGGAGCCGTTATCAATCAAGACGTTCGGGAGGAAGAACATCTCTATTTTTATGAGGATGAGGAGGGCTTCGTTGTGCCGATTCTCACATATTGGCAAGTCATCGTCTGTGAAGGCTAAACCGCTTCCCGTGCTACCGTTTGACTCGGTCTCTTACGGGAACGTTCGATCCATCCATTTGTATGCCTTGGTTGGGGCAAAGATCGTAGGGAGACGGTGGCCCTTGGGCGTTCTTGTCGGAATTCCCGGTCACGAGATCTCTTGACTACGGTTTCACGCTCCCGATCGTAGCGGGACGGCATGCGACGGTTTCGGAAATTGCGGGGGTGCTCTCGCTTGGAGTTTCGTCAAAGGCTATTGAGTTTACCACTGTCGTTCGGGGGAATGGATTTCCGATGGTATTGGGACCACGAGGGCGTTCCAATTTTCCCTCCTCAATGAGCCTGGACCACTGCTTGAGTACGAAGCAATTGTCGGTGGTGTGGCCGGGGTAGTTGTGGAAGGCGCGGTGTTTGCTCATATCCATGTTGGGTTTGAGAGTCTTCGGTTGGAAATTCTCGAGTGGTTTGAGAAGATTTCGCTTCACCCAAAGCTTCAAATACTTGACCCGAGGGCATTTCCGGGTTATCTAAATCTTTGGGCTGTGGGAAGCGAGGGGGTTGTTATTCTTTGGGGGTGCTTGATCGCGGTTTACTTGAGCTCCGTTACGAATGTAGTGCCTTTGTTCATTTGCTTCCTTTCCTTTGGTCGGGGCGGGAGTTGAAGTTGCCGGGTTTGTTCGATAGCGGTAAGATGAGGCGGGGTTCTTTGTTGCCTTTTGAAGACTCGAGTCTTTTCAAACTTTGTCCGGCGTTGACCATGGCACGGAGATCCGGATAGAAATGGTGGGCGATCAAGGTTCTCAAAGATGGCTTGAGGCGGGAATGGAAGATATCCATCTGCTCTTCTTTGGAAAGTGGATCCATTATCTCGCTTAGCTTCCGGTTCCATCTTTTGTAGAATTCGCCCATTTGGTTCGTCATCCTTTTGTTCGGTGGCTTGCGAGGTCATGGCGGTTTGTTTCCCATTCAAGATTGGCGCGGTACTTCTCCGGGAAGATTTCAACGATACGATCCCACGTGGAGCGGTTTTACGCCTTCACATTGAGGAACCACCTTAGTGCTTTGTGGATTTGAGGGAATGCTGAAAATGATCTGCCATTTGTTGAGGGGTTGCCCCTTTGGCTCTCATACCCAGGACGTAGGTGTCGATGTGGGTTTTTGGGCATTCTGTTCCGTCAAACTTTTCCATTTCCGGCATCCTGAACTTTGGAGGGAGAGGGACCACTTTGTTCGGATCAGTAGGCAGGAGGGAGCCCTTCCGAGAACTAGCTAGCTTGCCTTGCATGTCTTTCATCTGTTCGATCAACCAAGCCATGTGAGGATCGGTAGGTTGAGGAGGGTTTCCATTTTCAGGGACGGAAATAGAAGATGGAGGTGGATTGGCTGATGGGATCGCCATTCGGGAGTCTTGGGGAGGTAGTTGAGTGTATACCAACCCATACCCTGGGGTGTTGAAGTTGAGGGCGTGATTGCCGGGTCCGCTAAGGGTTGTGTTTGGGAGGCTGGGAAACGATTCGTTAGCCCCAATTGGCGGACTAGCGGTGGCAAAGCTTGAGATGTCGGGATATCCGCTCGGGATGCACTGTCCTGGTAAGAATGGGGACTTTTGATTGTGGTTGCGAGGCTCGTATAGAGGCAAAGGATTGAATCACAGGGGATACCGAGATGCATTGGGATACGGCGGAGCGAGCACGTATGTGTCTTTGTTGGTGCGAGCTTGATGTGCGGGCGGGAAGCTGTCTTGAGGCGGGCATGTCGGGCTGCTTGGCCCAGCCTGAGGAGCTTTGAGCGAAGGCGCTTTGCGTTCTTTGGGATCTCGTAGCTTGGCGGAGGCGGGACCTGCTGATAGCTTTGAGAAACCGGGAGCCGGTATGTCTTCGTCTTCTATGAGAACAAAGGTTCCATCGGGTTGGGAAGCTGGCTTGTTCCTCGAAGACGCGGGGTGTCTACGATCCGGAGCTTCTTTGTTCCTCTTGGCGCTTCTTGATGGTTTCGAAGGCTCGCAGCACCTCCTCCATTGTGCGGAGGTTCCTTAGTGGCGGGGTTCCGTTTCCCTCACTTGTTATCTGTTGATCCCGTCATGGGAGTATCGGACGGTGCGGACCGTTGAGCTGGAAGGGCTATCGGACCTTGTGACCTCGATGCGAAAAGGCGGCTTCAGGTATTCTCAACCACTCTCGGTTATTTGGAGGGTGACGGGCAAGGTTTAGACACGGGAATGGCCTAACGGGATAAAAGGGGAAAGCTCACGTGGCATGCGGTTTCCGTTTCTTTTATTTTCTGATTTTTTTTGTTGTTTTAATTTACTTAAAACATGTTTTCTCGAGAATCCTAGGTAGGTTGGAAAAGATTGCTCTTCTTTTCGCAACTATGCTAGATCTGGGTCGATGGAGACCATACGTGCGGCTATAAGCCCCTCGTTTTGCACGTATTTCGACATCCCGGGGTGGGCGGCCCAGGCGAGGGTCCTATAGTGCAAGCGGTTTCCACCGGCCTAAAGAAAAATCGAACCTAAGGACCGAGCTTTGTCATGTTCGTTTTGATGCGTTAGCCATGTGAATAGTGAACCGAGCCGGCCACTAAGTCAAGATCAGTCGAGTTCGGCATGACCTCTCTTTACCTTGCTTGCGCAAGGGATGCAGTGACGTTAGGCGTTGGGTGGGTCATATTGTCATGGGCGACGTATCAAAGGCGTGATGACATGGTGTCATGCGAGCATGGATGTATATCGGGACGGAACATCGTGCAGGTGTAACCGGAAATCAAGATCGAGTCAAGATTTTAGCATGACCTTTCATCGCTTTGCTTGCGCAAGAGGATCTTGAGTTAGAGCCTTGACTCGAGAAAATGGCCGGCATGGTATATGTATCCAGTGTATGACACGGGCTGAGTAAAAACCAACCGAGTGCGGACGAGTGTGACTCAAGACTCAAACGTGCGGGGTTGACGCTTGGCTAGGATGGGATGTTTGGAATGATCCCGTGCGCGTCCAAGAGGCCTAGGAAGACCTAACGGACTGCAAGCGAGACCACTCCGGGTTAAGGGTTGTAGTGTGCGGTGTATCGGCGGCGGTGCGCGTAGCGTGTGAGTGAGTGCGGTGTAACCGAGCGGCGGTGCGCGTAGTGTGCGGTCTCTAAAATTCTTTTACGAGTAAAACGAAGTTTTGAAGAATTTTAAATGTATGCCTGAGATGTATATTGATGCATTTTTTGTATTTTTATTTTTTTGTAAAATAAAAACGAAGCACGTGCACACACACATAACAGTTAAAGGAAGGGGTAAAATGAAAGTTTGACCCTCATCATCGTTTTAAAAATCTTTTGTTTTGTTTAAAAGTTTTTAAAACAAAATATTCCCCAGCAGAGTCGCCAACTGAAATTACCCGGATCCGAGAAGGCTTCGCAGCCCCGGCATCTGGCATCTTTCGCGTTGGCGGCGGTGTCTCGCCGTTTTTGCTTTGTAGAGTCGCCACGCCGTTTTTATTAAGCCCAAAACATTGAAAAAGGGCATCAGTTTAAAGATAATTTTAAACTGTTTTTGTGTGATGAGATTTTGAGTTCGGAGGTCAGATGACTCCCCGGGAAGAGAATATTAGAATATTAGAGCTCACCCGAGTAGCCTCGTAAAACGAGTCTTTCGGATACCCCTAATATCCTTTAAATGTTGTGTGTATGTGTGTGCTTTTAAAAATGCATGCTGTATCGGATGTCTACATTGTATGCTATGTATGAAAATGTATTGAAATAGTAATGGAAGGAAGCCTTACCAATGTTGGTTCGCGTCTGTCTTCATTTGGGAATGGTGTTTGAGGTCGGAGTAGCGTTCCGGTACGGATCGGGATTGCTTCGGGAGGGACCGGTTGTCTGCGGACAGAGTTTCGGCGTGAGTTGAGGTTGTAGGCTGCGTTCGGGCAGAGGTTCGGCGTGCGTGGGGATCGTCGGGATCACTCGGGCAGAGGTTCGGCGTGCGTTGTGGTGGCAGGAGTCACTCGAGCAGAGTTTCGGCGTGGTTTGGGATCGTCGGTTTGACTCGGAAAGAGCGGGACAGGTGGAAAGACCAGGCAAGGCCTCGGAGTACCACGAGGGGCCTCAGAGTACCTCGAGAGTGCCTCGGGGCAGCGCGGGAGCGTCTCGAGAGCGCTCGGGGAGGATTCGGAGCACCACAAGGGAGCTCGGAAGGCCTCGGAAGGATCCGAAAGGGGCCGAGAGTGCCTCGAGAGGACTTAGAGGGGAGCCAGAAGGCTAAGGGAGGAAGAGAGAAGAGGGAGGTGTGTGAAAATGAGGAGGGGGAGCCCTCTATTTATAGTAAAAATTTCGGAGCAAAGAGGTCCGTACGGACCTCCTTGGTTATCCCGAGAATTTTGGATTTCCTCGATTTGAGGGAATGCAATGATGGTGAATATTACGGAATGATGATGTCCCCCATGCAAGAAGGTCCGTACGGACCAACTCAGCATGCAAAGAGGTCCGTACGGACCAACCATGCATTTGGGTAATCATTTCTTCCGGGATTTGAGGGAATATTGTGGACTTTAAGGGGATTCAGTAATTATGACAGCAAAGAGGTCCGTACGGATCAATATTGCTTTCCCAATTTCCTGAAAATTCCCAAAAGGTCCTTTTGTCCCTTTTTATCCCAGGAAGGCTCCTCCCTTGGTTTGGTTGGGGGTTTGAGAGGGTTTTGAGAGGGTTTTGAGAGGGTTTTGAGTGCCAGAGGTCTCCGAGACTGCGTTGATGAGTCTGCGGTGCTTCCCGTGTGTTTGAAAGGGGGTGATCCAGATTGGGGTACTTACACCATGGTTCCATAAAACAACGGAATATCAGCCTTAATCCTATAATCCTGGCAGTGTCGATTACCACCCTGATCCGACTCATCATCACTATCAACATCAACATCAAAATTGGAACTAGAGTCCTCTTCATCCCGATTTTCTGCCCTCCTAGGGCGTCATCCCTGTTTAACCTCCCTGTCTCTCTCGCCACCACGGTTACGAGTAGCACGAGCATTTTGACCCTGTTGAGCAGCCACCAATGCCGCAATCTGTGTTGTCAATGCAGCAATAGCGGTGGTTATACCTTCGATATCTGCTTTCGTTGCTTGATCCCCCATAACGTATCAGTGATGAAAGACAGGATAAAGCCTACTCTGATACCAACTAACGCAACACGAAAGCAATAGATTCGTGATTAGCACACTAATCACAAGAGTTCTTAAGCGAAGAACCCTAGAACACAATAAACTGGAATCCACCATAAAAAGAGATAAAACCCTTGAATTAAAATGATCAAAAACTGTGTTTAAACATGCCCTAAAAGTGTTTAAATACTTCCCCAAACCCTAAGACAATATATTAAACCAATTACCAAAATAACCCCAAACTATAAAGTCAAAACACATTAAAAACGACATTAGCAAACCAATTGACGACGCGAGGCGCCCGCCTGGGAAAGGGCCAGGCGCCCACCTGGAGTCCAGTAACATGGGTCGTGCTTATTCCACCTTGAGGCATCCGCCTGGGAAGTCTTCATGCATCCGCGTGGAGTCCAGTAACATTGGCCGTGCTTGTTCCACCTTGAGGCGCCTGCTTGGGCTTGGATGAGGCGCTCGCCTCAATGCCAGAAGAACCACCTCTGTTGAATCCATGCGAGGCGGCCGCCTGGTGTCGAGTGAGGCGCCCGCCTGGGTTGATGTAGTCATCTCCTTCATCTCCTACATCACAAATTTAATGATCTCGGATGTTTCTGGTTGGAAAGCGTTGACATAAAGTAATGGAGTGGAACGGTTAAGGTGCTAGGTTTCATAGTTAGTATTTGTGGAGCACCAGTGTTTGCTTTTGTAAAGGGTCATCATTTAGCATTTATGAACTGGTATCCGCCTTACCAAAATGAAATTTCAACCACATTGTCTATAGAGCATAGTTCCTAAGGCGACTTGATTAAAGGTCCTCTAATCATGCTTACAGCATGCACGACATGGTGCACATGGGGATTTGGCCTGCTGGCTTGATCTCATGCCTTCCAACCTGGAGGTCATGGGTTCGATCCCCCCAGAAGTTAGAGGGAAGGCTTTCTCTCCCTAGGATTTATCTCCTAGGCGCTTCTGTGCTTGCATGTGTGTGTGTGTGTGTGAGTAGTGGAAAAAAAATGCACGACATGGTCTTTCTGGGTTGTAATTCAGGTTATATATATATATATATATATATATATATATATATATATATATATATATATATATATATATATATATATATATACATATACATATATATATATATATATATATACATATACATATATATATATACATAGATTGCATTACAAGTTATATATATATACATATATATATATATATATATATATACATATACATATATATATATATATATATATATATATATATATATATATATATATATATACATATATATATATATATACATATATATACATATATATATATACATATATATATATATACATATATATACATACATATATATACATATATATATATATACATATATATACATATATCATATACATATATATATACATATATATATACATATATATATATAATCAAAGCTTACATGGTATCAGAGTTTAGATCACCAATTTTTTTTTCTTTTCCATGGCTGTCGAAGAAACCATCTGTTCCACCAAGGAGTTAACCCTCAAAAACCGATCCCACACAACCACCACCTTCCCTGCCACCGTTGCCTATGCATCCATAAATCCCAATCTACCAAGAAACTTCAACCCCCACTCAAACCCTACACAATATTCACCTAACTCCAACTCGGCCTATTCCCCTAACACCAATCCATAACCACAGCGTGCTCCGTACAAAGGACGTTGTCAGTTATGTCGAAAAGATGTACATTCTTCAATCAATGCCATACCTTTCGCCAACTCTATCCTCAAGTAAGTTTCCCTAACCCTAACCCTAACCCCACCCCACCCCCATCAAATTCCAATCCCAGAAACAATACCAATCCTCACGCTCAAAACCGTGGCCCGCAACCCACCTATCCCATCGCCTATTCTGCCACCACCTCCAATCAAACCACACCCGCTTGGCTCTTCGACAGTGGTGCCACTCACCATGTTACTCATGACCTCAATAACCTCTCTCTCCATTCCCCTTATGATGGCACCGAAGAACTTCTCATTGGTGGCTCGGGTCTTCCAAATTCCAACATAGGTTCCACCTCTATTCTCACTTCTTCCTCTCCCCTTCTTCTTAATGATATTCTTCATGTCCCTCATGTGTCTCGTAACATAATATCTATATCTAAGTTGTGTCTTTATAATAATATCATTGTCACTTTCTCATCCAATTCTTCTATTGTAAAGAAACTTCCCATGAAAACCATTCTTCTTCAAGGTAATCTTAACTCTGGCATCTATGAATGGCTTCCCGAATCCCGATTCACGTCACAATGTCCTCTTCCACAGTCAACTGGCATCATATATTAGGGCATACTTCTATTTCGATTTTACGTACAATTAGTTCTTCTTTTGATTTAGGTATTCCTAGAGACTCAAATTTTCATTGCAATGCTTGTGATTGTAATAAAAGTCATAAATTACCTTTTGATGAAAATTCTCTTTCTTTCAATGGTCCTCTTGATTTGATTTATAGTGATGTTTGGACGTCTCCACTATTATCTTATGATGGTCACAAATATTACATTGTTTTCGTTGATCACTTCACTCGATACACTTGGATTTATCCACTCAAACACAAGAATGATGCCACTCATATATTCACATATTTCAAAATCTTGTGGAAATTTTCTTTAATCGATCCATCATTACTATTTTTAGTGACAATGGTGGGGAGTATATTGGTCTTCGTCCTCTTCTCACATCTTTTGGTATCAACCATCTCACATCTCCTCCACACACACCTGAACACAATGGTATATTTGAACGTCGCCATCGCCACATTGATGAAATGGGGCTATCTCTTCTAACCCATTCTCATATGCCTCGAAAATTTTGGACTCATTCCTTTGTAACCGCATTTTATCTCATTAATCGTATGCCAACTCCTATACTTCAACTTCAATCTCCGTTCTTCAAACTCTTTGTCAAAACACCAAACTACTCCAAGCTACGTAGTTTTGGATGTCTATGCTATCCATGGCTCCATCCATACATACACAAAAAACTTGATCCAAAATCTTCCCCTTATGTCTTCATAGGCTACTCACCCACTCAAAGTGTATATTACTGCCTCGATCCTACCACTTTCAAAATGTTTGTGTCTCGCTATGTCAAATTTGTTGAACATGTATTTCCCTTCTCTACAATCTCCTCTCACTACTACATTTCTGAGCTAATGCAACTTCAAAATTTGTTGCCATAGTGCCCAATACTAGTTGCATTAGATCTAATGCAACGTTAGTTAGCCCTTGCATACTCTCGTGTCGTATCAGATCTAATGCGACGAATGACTAATCTAATGTAACGTCTTTTATTCTTCGTTGCATTTGACGTCAATCTAATGCAATGACCTTTTAGTTGAAATAAAGCAACGGTTTTTTTTTAATGCAACGATAATGACATCTAATGCAATGGCAAATTTGGTTATATAAAGCAACGCTTCCTTTCTAATGCAACGATTGTATAAAAAACTAATGCAACGACAATGACAACTAATGCAATGTCTCTTTTGGTGAAATAAAGCATTGGTTTTTTCTAATGCAACGATTGTATAAAAATTAGATAAAAACCTGATGCAACGGCCTACATATAGGTAATAATATTAATAATATTAATTTAATATTTTAATATAATATACTAATAATAATATTCAATAAATAATAAAAGATGATATTGACAATAAAAAATTAAATATATAAAAAGTAACATTCAAGTTTCGTGCCCAAAAAGACACATTACAAAAGACACATAAGTAACATGATCTAACAAGTTTCATGCCCAAAACCCAAACAACATAATGTTATAATGTTCCATCTCTCGATAACATTTCTAGTTTAACTACAACCCACAAAATGATGTAAAAACAAAAAATAGGCTCCACCATCTCATTGATTTTTCTTCATATCCATTTAGCTCACCATGTACCTACAAGTTAAAACATAGATGATTAGAACTACAACAGAAATCAAGTGGTGTCAACTCATATGATATGCAGCTACCCACTTCAACATTTTCACCAATACATGGTAAGACATGTATTAAGATTGACTACTGCATGTATATGCTATACACTCACATGCCTAAAACCCTATTGCATGTCCTGTTACCCACTTCAACAAGCACAAAACCAATCATCTGGTAATAAAAACCTGGGACACACACATCATAACAATTTTTACCATGTTACTGATGAAGATAACAAAATGAGGCAGTGTACCAACATCATCTAAGAATGTAAAAATTTAAACATTAAAAAGTATTTGGCCAGAGATCTCTTACATTGTCTCTCTTAATAAGAGAAACATCAGGAACATACAAGTCAAAAAGGTGTGTTTAAATCATGTTTCATACCAAAAATAACACACCATTTTATGAGTACTATTAACCCAAGAACATAATGCAAGACCAACTTTAACCTTGAAAGCTCATGCCCAAAATCAACCTTGTTCAATCCAAAACTTTTAGCCACATCAGGTATCCCTAAAGGAGGAAAAACCACTCATATATAGCTTATCAGGAAAACAGTCAAATTGGTCCGAAGAAAAGAGTCACGATTCTTTCAGTCTTCAGATCTCCATATGTTTTCTTGTGTTTCCTTTCTTTTATAAGATTTGATTAATAATGAATGTTGTCACATGCACACTCACACACACACACACGTACTAGTGGACCTGTTCCAAAGGAATGTAGAGTTAACTAGGAAGTATCGACTGAAATGCAAATGGGAGCTCACACAAGATAAAGAATAATTTTAATTTCGCAAATTTTTTTCAAACAGGAAGTAAGTGAAATAGATACTCTTACACAAAAATTTTTATTCCACCACTCTAAAGTTTGTTCAAAGCCAAAGTCCCACTCATTGCATGCCTGCGCCGCCGATAATCTGCTGATCATAATAGATTTGTAACCACCAGTAAAAAAAAGACAAGAAAAGTGAGCCCATTCTTTTAATGGGCGCCTATCCTGAAATTATCACAGCCGTAAATATCTAGCTTGCAAATTATCATGCACATGACACTCCATAATATGGTCTGCTGACTCAGACCACCACCTGGCCATCAAGCCAGGAAAAGGAATGACATGTGATACATTAAGCTCAGAATATATTACAGAACAGGCAAACTAATAAGAAGTTTAGAACTGCAATGACAAGATTATATATATTACGAGTTGATGGAAAATATAAATGACAAGTCAAAGCATATTGCAATAGTCCATGATGATGGCTCCATCCCTCTGTTCGTGCCACGTGCTTGTACTATACTGATCAACACCAAAGACCCCATACATCATAGAAAGTTGTTCCAAGTATCACTTAAGAAGAATGACACACACCTACCTATATGCCTAACTTCTATATGTACGACTCTCTAGCACAATGCATCATAGTGCATCTTTCAACAAGAGTGTGTAATGGAAACATGAAAGTATTGACTAAAAAGCAAATCCCTAGTATAACCTGATGAGATTACATTGCTAAGAACCTATTGGTAAACGAAAAATGATGAACAATTAATATTATTAACAGTTCGTAAATTCATAACATCGTCATGCAAAGAAGAGGTTCAGCGGCTGCTCTCAAATCCAACCAGCATGAATTCTACATTCATTACTTTTCTCAGGGTAAAATGTACAATTTCAAAACCAAATTCCAGATCAAAAATTATGAATACTACATTCATTACTATTCTCATGGTAAATGTTCATAAAAAAATTAAAAGACCAACCCAAATTTCAGCAATAACCTAGAAGAACAGATCAAGCAAGAATTCCCACTATAAGAAACCCAAAATCAACAGCAAGATAAAAGAAACTTATGAACACTAAAAATGGTAAATGAATCCAGAGAAGAACAAAACCAACAAAAACCAAAAAACCCACAAAGAATTGAAAATCCCAAGAACCAATAAATTGAAAAATCAAATACCTTGCTGATGATGTGTTGCCCAAACTTGATAATTTAGTAGAAATCAACTTGCGAAGGCTAGAGAGGAGTTCGTTGATGCCCAAACTTGATAGTCGGCTCTGGAGGAAGAGAAATGAGAGTGAATTAGAGAGGAAAAGAAAAGGGTTTCTAGATTACAGTATCGTGGAATGAGAAAGGAGGAAAGGAAAGGGTTTCTAGATTACAGACCCTTTGAATTTTCCCAAAAAAAAAGGGAAATTAAATTTAATAGCCCGTCATATAGCATTAGAAGGATATAATGCAACGCCAAGTAACTTATGTAGAGGATCTTTTAAATAAGTTAAGTTTTATTTCTTTCAAAATTCATAACTTTTTTTATATAACTTTTTGCAAAAATTGTATGTAGCAAATAAAAGTCTAAAATAGTCTTCTTTATCCAAAAAAAAAAAAATTAAAAAAAAGTTAATATACAGTATAGAACTTAACAGAAACTGTTACAAAGTTAAACTATTTTTCAAAAAAACTGTTAAACAGTTAACTTTTTTATTAAAAAATTGTTAGAAGTAAATGCTATTGATGGTGGTGGTAGTGATAGTAGTGGTAGTGGTAGTAGTGGTGGTAGTAGTAATAGTAGTGGTAGTAGTAGTAGTGGTGGTAGTAGTAGTGGTGGTAGTGGTAGTAGTGGTAGTAGTAGTGGTAGTAGTAGTAATAGTAGCGATAGTAGTGGTAATAGTGGTGGTAGTAATGGTAGTAGCAGTGGTGGTAGTGGTAGTAGAGGTGGTAGTGATGGTGGTAGCGGTGGTAGTAGTGGTAGTGGTAGTAGTGGTAGTGGTAGTTGTAGTAGCGAAAGTAATGGTGGTAGTGGTAGTAGTGGTAGTGGTAGTAGTGGTAATGGTGGTGGTGGTGGTGGTAGTGGTGGTAGTAGTGGTAGTGGTAGTAGTAGTAGTGATAGTAGTAGTGGTAGTAGTGTTGGTAGTGGTAGTAGTGGTGGTAATAGTAGTGGTGGTTGGTGGTGGTGGTAGTGGTAGTATTGGTGGTAGTAGTAGTAGTGGTGGTAGTAGTGGTAGTAGTGGTAGTAGTGGTAGTGGTAGTAGTAGTAGCAGTGGTGGTGGTGGTGATAGTGGTGGTAGTAGTGGTAGTGGTAATAGTGGTAGTAGTGGTGGTAGTAGTGGTAGTAGGGTAGTAGTAGTAGTAGTGGTGGTAGTGGTGGTAGTGGTGGTAGTAGTAGTGGTGGTAGTAGTAGTAGTTGTGGTGGTGGTGGTGGTAGTGGTGGTAATAGTGATAGTGGTAGTAGTGGTAGTAGTGGTGGTAGTGGTAGTAGTGGTGGTAGTAGTAGTGGTGGTAGTGGTAGTGGTGGTGGTGGTGGTAGTGGTGGTAGTAGTGGTAGTGGTAGTAATAGTGGTAGTGGTGGTAGATGTGGTAGTAGTAGTGGTGGTAGTGGCAGTGGTAGTGGTGGTAGTGGTGGTAGTGGTGGCAGTAGTAGTAGTGGTAGTAGTGGTAGTAGTGGTGGTAGTGGTAGTAGTGATAGTGGTAGTAGTGGTAGTGGTGGTGGTGGTGGTGGTAGTCGTGGTAGTCGTGGTAGTAGTGGTAGTGGTAGTAGTGGTAGTAGTTGTGGTAGTAGTGGTAGTAGTAGTGGTAGTAGTAGTGGTAGTAGTGGTGGTAGTGGTAGTAGTAGTGGTAGTGGTGGTGGTGGTGGTGGTGGTAGTAGTAGTGGTAGTAGTGGTGTTAGTGGTAGTAGTGGTGGTAGTGGTGGTAGTGGTAGAAGTAATAGTAGTGGTGGTGGTGGTAGTGGTGGTAGTTGTAGTAGTGGTAGTAGTAGTGGTAGTAGCGGTAGTAGTGGTAGTAGTGGTGGTAGTGGTGGTAGTAGTAGTGGTGGTAATGATACTGGTACTGGTAGTAGTAGTGGTATTGGTATTGGTACTGGTAGTAGTAGTAGTGGTGGTGGTGGTGGTGGTGGTAGTGGTGGTAGTAGTGGTAGTAGTAGGAGTGGTAGTAGTAGTGGTAGTAGTAGTTGTAGTAGCGGTAGTAGTGTTAGTAGTGGTGGTAGTGGTAGTAGTGGATGTAGTAGTTGTGGTGGTAGTGATAGTGGTAGTGGTACTGGTAGTAGTAGTGGTGGTGGTAGTAGTGGTAGTGGTACTGGTAGTAGTAGTTGTGGTGGTGGTGGTGGTAATGGTGGTAGTGGTAAGAGTGATAGTAGTAGTGGTAGTAGTAGTGGTAGTAGCGGTAGTAGTGATAGAAGTAGTAGTAGTGGTAGTAGTGGTAGTAGCAGTAGTGGTGGTAGTGGTAGTAGTGGTAGTGGTAGTAGTGGTGGTAGTGGTAGTAGTGGTAGTAGTAGTGGTGGTAGTAGTGGTGGTGGTGGTGATAGTAGTAGTAGTGGTAGTAGTAGTTGTAGTAGTGGTAGTAGTAGTAGTGGTGGTAGTGGTAGTAGTGGTAGTGGTTGTAGTGGTGGTAGTAGTAGTGGTGGTATTGAAGGCGTTGCATTAGTAATATAAGAATTGCATTAGAAGGATATAATGCAACGCTAAGTAACTTAATGCAAGGGTGTTATTGAAAGGGTTGCATTAGTAATATAACAATTGCATTAGAAGGATATAATGCAACGCCAAGTAACTTAATCTAAGGGTGTTATTGAAGGTGTTGCATTAGTAATATTGCTATTGCATTAGAAAGGATATAATGAAACGCCTAGTAACTTAATGCAAGGGCTTTATTGATGGCATTGCATTAGAAGAATCTAATGTAACGCCTAGAAACCTAAGGCAACGCAGTAGCCATAGCTGTTGTAATAGCTCAAATAAACCGTTGCATTAATGAAATAATGCAACACCATTCTAAAGTATTGTTGCATTTGATGCATTTGATGCGTTACATTTGTTCGAAAACGTAGTAGTGTCCCCACCCTCACAATCTTTTTCCTTGTCCGATTGGTGCAACACGACCCTCAACATACTTCCTCCATTATCTACTACCTCGACATCTCCTCTCCCAACTACCTCGGCAGTCCCTCAATCACCTGCTACTGCCTCGTCAGCCTCTCCCACACCACCTTCACCTATAGCCCCAAACTCCCCTAATTGCTATACTGCTTCCGCACCTACTCAGTCCTCACTCGAACACTCTCCCGTTCCCACATCATCTTCCAACACCTCTCCATCTCCACATATCCATAAACCTATCACTCGCTCTCAGAATAATATTTTCAAACCCATTAATAAACTCAACTTGCATATCTCACTACCCTTCCCAAGTCTTGAGCCCAACACCTACACCCAAGCCTTGAAACAAACCGTATAGCGAGAAGCTATGGAAAAGGAATACAATGCTCTTATGAATAACCACACTTGGGATCTTGTTCCCCCCATCTTGTCTCTAAGTGGATCTTTCACACCAAATATAATCCCGATGGGACAACTGATAGGCATAAGGCTCGTCTAGTAGCTAAGGGATTTCATTAATGACCGGGCATAGACTACTCTGAAACTTTCAGCCCTGTTGTAAAGCCAGCTACAATTCACACCATTCTCTCCTCAGCAGTTACAAACAAGTGGCCCCTTCGACAAGTTGACATCAAAAATGCATTCTTACAGGGTACTCTCAATGAAGATGTATTTATGGCTCAACCACCGGGTTTTGTAAGTACTTCTCATCCGTCCCATGTTTGCAAATTGCGTCAAGCACTTTACGATCTCAAGCAAGCCCCTCGAGCATGGTACAATTAACTTAAGCACTATCTTTTATCTCTTGGTTTCAAAAATAGTATTTCCGATGCCTCCTTGTTTTCACCCCGTTCCACCCATAGTACTATTCTTTTACTTATGTATGTCGATGATATTATAATTACAGGGTCCAATTCATCACTGCTCGACAACTTCATCTCTACTTTTTCCACTCGGTTTTTACTCAAGGATCTTGGTAATTTATCTTATTTTCTTGGGATGGAAGTTGTGCCTCATCCTCATGGATTATTTCTCAGTCAACATAAGTATGTCCAAGATCTCTTGGCTCATACCAAGATGATGGATGCCAAAGTTATACAAACACCCATGACACCGGATTTCTAGCTTTCTGTTAACGAAGGGACAGCCATCTCTAATGCTACTGAATACCGAAACATTGAGGGTAATCTTCAACATCTTTCTCTTACGCGAGTTGATGTCTCGTTTGCTGTTAATAGACTATCACAGTTCATGCAAAACCCTACTGATCTTTATTGGGCCGCCTTGAAAAGAGTTCTCCATTACTTAGTGGGTACAAGCTCCTATGGTCTACTTCTTCGCTCCAAGTCTCCCTCTACACTCCATGCCTTTACTGATGTGGATTGGGCTGGGGACAGTGACAATTACATCTCAACTACAGGATATTTGGTATACCTTGGTTCGAACTTGCTTTCATGGAGCTCTAGTAAGCAGAAAACTCTAGCTCGATCCACTACTGAGGCAGAGTATAGAGCAGTTGCCTCGGTAACGGCAGAAGTCTTATGGCTTCAAAATTTACCTAGTGAACTTCATGTTGTGTTATCATCATCTCCTGTTATTTATTGCGACAATCTAGGGGCTACTTATGTGACTGCCAATCCTAAATTTCATTCAAGGATGAAGCACTTAGCACTTGATTATCACTTTGTTCGTGAACAAGTTCAAGCTCAACAATTACGGGTTTCTCATATTTCAGTGGGTGATCAATTGGCGGATGCTTTGACAAAACCACTTGCTCGAGCTCGTTATCAAGATATTATGTCCAAAATTGGTATTTCCCTTTGGCCGTCCATCTTGCGGGGGCATGTTAACGATACTTCCTCACAGACTCCTTCTTCTACATAGATTGCATTACAAGTTATTGTTTCCTAAACCAACTCTAGTCATTGTTTCCTAAACCAACTCTAGATATAATTCTCCTAGATTTAGTCTTTGATTTCCTAATACTTCAAAGAATCCTTCAAAGAAGTCTGTTTTAGAATTCTTGTCATATTAGAGTCCTTGTTATTACCTTATTTACTTTATTTTGTTATGTATAAATAGGGCGTTACAATATCAATGAAATTAAGATATCTTCTTCAATATTTATCAATGCTTCATATCCACCCTCCCCCTTACTACCCACCGTAGGTAGGAGACTTTGCGGTATTAAGGTAATGTTGCGTTGTTGTTATTGTATTGGTAACTTGGTTGTCATCTGTTACATTTCCAGGCTCCTCTTGTGAAGCAATATGCAGCAAAGCTGCACCTTATTTCTCTTCAATGTTTTTTTAGCTGCATACAAACAGCTGTTTGGGGCATAGCAACGGAGACGAACATATTCTCTTGGAAGCTTGGATGGGATGTCAACCTTTCCTCAGTCATCTACTGTGTGTGTACATAATTTCTTTTACTCCCTCCGTCTCAAAATAAATTGCCAAAAAAATTTATAATTTGCTCAATGCAACCTTCATAAGTTGAATTATTTTGAAAATCTAAAATCTTGAACAAAAATGCATGCAGGGTGTGATGGTGACAGGGGTGAGTAACTGGTTACAAGTATAGACTATTGAGAAGAAAGGCCCCGTCTTCACTTCACAGCGATGTTCACTCCATTGTCTCTAATCATAACTGCTATATTTTCTGCCATATTGTGGAAGGAAATCTTTCACTTAGGGAGTGTTAGAATAAGTATATATTCGGTAGTTATATGTGATTAAAGTTTCCTTGTATTTAGAACATTGTATAGATAAATTAGTGGCAAGATTGTAGGGATGTATATCCCATAACTTTAGGGATTAGTTATACTTGATTAGGGAATGCTTTGTATATATATTGGAAAAGGATGAATAACAAAAATCACTGAATATAATTCTTTCATGGTATCAGCCTAGGTTTTTGATATCTCCCGCTTCCGCATCATTATACCTCGTCTATCTATATCTCTGTGACCGCCTCTTCTCTCCCAGGCAGTCACTATGTCCTCATCCAAACAAGGTTTTCACCCATCTTTCGCCGTGTCCAATGTAAAGAATGATGTTCCGGTCATTCTAGAGTTAGAGAATGTGCAATATTCCACTTGGGCGGAGCTCTTCCGCAACCATGCCAAGTCGTGTAGGGTGTTGCATCACATTCTTCAGTCGGATAAAGGCAAAGCGCAGGCTCCTTTAAATGAGGAGGAACAAGATCTGTGGGATACCTTGGATGCCATAGTGTTTAAGTGGATTTATTCGACTATATCGAATGATCTGCTTCAAACCATTCTCGTCCCAGGGGCTACGACAATGGAGGCTTGGGAAAGACTACGAGAGATTATTGAGGACAACAAAAACTCTCGGGCAGTCTCTCTCGAGCAAGAGTTTTCTTCTACAACAATGGAGGATTTCACCAATGCTTCAAATTACTGTCAAAAGCTGAAGTCATTGGGTGATCAATTGAAAAATGTGGGTGCTCCTATTTCGGATAGTCGGATGGTTCTCCAGTTGGTAGCTGGCCTCACTGAAGCCTACAATGGTGTGGCTACGCTTATTCGGCAAAGGGACCCTATGCCAACATTCTCCCAGGCTCGTTCGATGCTGATTTTGGAAGAATCCGGCCTTGCCAAGAAAGCCGCAACCTCTGTTCATTCTGCCATGATTGCATCGCAGCCAAAGCTTCTCTAGAATCCAGTCCAGTTTTCTGATTATGGTGGTTCTGGCCGAGGGGCTGGCATAAATATGAGAGGGCAGGGAAGAGGAAATAAGAAGAATGGGGGTGGCAGTAAAGGTAATCGAAATGAGCAGCAATCTGGGGGTCGAACTCACGGAAATGGAGGAGGCAACAGTGGGGGTGGCCGCATTAATTTTGATCGTTTTCAGCAGCAGCCACATCCGACATCCTTTGGCTGGCAACAACACCAGTGGCCATGGGCAATGCCGCCATGTCCCTATCCTACCACTCCTTGGGCCAGGCCAATGTTTCAACAACAAAGACCCATGGCTCCCTTTCAACAAGGTGTTCTTGGTCCTCGCCCGATCCAGAAGAATCGATCTCCTCAGGTGTATACTACAGAATCCATTCCCACGGATATTGATGCAGCAATGCATACTATGTCCCTCAATCCACCGGATGCTAGTTGGCTTATGGACACTGGTGCTACGAATCACATGACATCGGAGCAAGGTACACTTAAG
The DNA here is from genome assembly GCA_022495995.1 of Adenophora triphylla var. japonica. Lineage (NCBI taxonomy): Eukaryota > Viridiplantae > Streptophyta > Magnoliopsida > Asterales > Campanulaceae > Adenophora > Adenophora triphylla. The sequence goes on along the minus strand of JAFEMH010003480.1, from coordinate 215,847 downwards.
TCTTACTTTAATACGAGCATTAAAAATAGTGGTATTACTGTTGGTAATGGTAGTCGAATTCCAATTAAGGGCATTGGTCATACATATTTATCTTCTCCATCCCCTCCCTTCCTGTTAAAAATATGTCCTTCATGCTCCTCTTGTTGTTAAGAATCTAATTTCTGTTCATAAGTTTACTAGTGATAATTCCATCTCTGTTGAATTTGACCCGTTTGGTTTTTCTGTGAAGGATTTCCGGACGGGGGCTCTTCTTATGAGATGTAATAGTCAAGGGGATCTCTATCCGCTCACATCTATGTTTACGCCATCTTCTCCTTCATCATTCGTGGCAACTAGTTCGTCTTTATGGCATAACCGTTTAGGTCACCCCGGGACTCCAGTTTTTGATTCTCTTAGGCATAGTAATTTTATTCGTTGTAATAAAAGTGGCAATTCTCATGTTTGTCACTCTTGTGTTCTGGGAAAACAAATTAAGTTACCTTTTAGTGATTCTACGTCTTTCACTACTATGCCTTTTGACATATTGCATTGTGATTTATGGACATCTCCCGTCCTAAGTTCTTTGGGACATAGATATTATCTTGTTTTACTTGATGATTTTTCTAATTTTGTGTGGACGTTTCCGTTATCACATAAATCTCAAGTTTACAACACTTTTCTTCATTTTCGTGCTTATGTTCGAACTCACTTTGAACGTGACATAAAAACAATACAATGTGACAATGGGATGGAGTTTGATAACAAGTCATTTTTGGATTTTTTTACCACTCATGGGGTGTCTTTTAGATTAGCTTGTCCATACACTTTTCCACAAAATGACAAAGCCGAATGAAAACTTCGTACCATAAATAACATGGCTCATACTCTCCTTGTTCATGCTTCTTTACCTCCCAATTTTTGGCATTATGCTCTCCAAATGTCAACATATTTACTCAACATTCTTCCCGTCAAACACTTGGCATACAACTTCCCTCTTCATATTTTATATAATCGGGTTCCATCGTTTGACCATCTTAGGGTGTTTGGGTGTCTTTGTTATCCTCTCTGTCCATCTTCCACCATACACAAATTACAACCCCGGTCTACTCCTTGTGTTTTCTTGGGTTATCCAAAACACCACCGTGGTTATATGTGCTATGATCTAGTTTCTAAGAAAATTTTGTTATGCCGACATGTTATATTTGATGAGTCGCGCTTCCCATTTTCCTCACTTTATGAGTCTCTTTCTCATCAATATGATTTCCTTAGTGCTGGACTCTCTCCAAGCATTATTCATCATTTTTCCACGATCAATCCATCTCAGCCTCAAACAGCTCCTCTTTCTTGACCAGTTTTCTCTGTAGATGGCCTTGCATCAGGAAATGATGAGGCGCCAGCCTCAATAAACTCCAGGCGCTCGCCTCATACAACCCACGACCTGGCCACACCTTCGGCCTCCCAGGCGCCTGCCTCACCCAACCCCATGTGCCCGCCTCATCCCCTCCTTGATTCAGCTAAAGTTGCTGACTCTCAGGCGTGCGCCTCGGACCCCCCAAGCGGCTGCCTCATGTCACACTCAAACAATTCCTCTGTCGTGACCAATCTACCTCCGGCTCAATCCCAAACACTTCATCGTCCTACAACGCGTAGTCAGTCAGGTATCCATAAACCCAATCCTAAATACTGTTTTCATTCGAGTATGTCCAAATCTCCCATTCCTTCGAATCCAATTCTTGCTCTTCGTGACCCTAATTGGAAATTGTCTATGGATGATGAATTTAATGCTCTTATTAAAAATAATACTTGGGTGTTGGTACCTCATCCCCCGAATGTTAATATTATTCGTTCTATGTGGATATTCTCTCATATATCTCGGTCTGATGGTTCTTTTGAGAGGCACAAAGCCCGTCTTGTAGGCAATGGAAAAACACAGCGGGTTGGTGTAGATTGTGGTGAAACATTTAGCCTAGTGGTTAAACCAACTACAATACGTCTTGTTCTTAGCCTGGCCCTGTCTAAAAATTGGGAGCTACATCAGCTAGATGTGAAGAATGCATTTTTGCATGGTGAACTACGTGAGACGGTATACATGCACCAACCGGTTGGGTAATGAGATGCTCATCTTCCAGATCATGTATGTTTACTAAAGAAGTCTCTGTATGGCCTTAAACAGGCTCTACGAGCATAGTACAAGTGGTTTGCCAATTTTGTCTCTTCAATTGGTTTTTCCAATAGTCGCTCGGATAATTCTCTCTTTATCTATCATCACAATGGACAAACTGCTTACTTGCTTCTTTATGTCGATGATATAATTCTCACTGCCTCAACTGATTCTTTCTGTGGTTTGATCAGCTAAGGGATTGTTTCTCTCTCAACGCAAATACACGGAAGACATTATTCATAGAGCTGGGATGTCATCTTGCAAACCTACCTCTACTCCAGTTGACACGAAGCCCAAGCTAGGTGCAACTTCGTCTGTTCCGTTTAGTGATCCGTTTCTCTATCGTAGTCTTGCAGGTGCTTTACATTATCTCACCTTTACAAGACCAGATATATCTTATGCAGTCCAACAGATTTGTCTGTTTATGCATAATCCTATGGAGACTCATATGAATGCCTTGAAGCGTGTCCTCAGATATCTTCAAGGTACACTCACTCTTGGGTTACACCTCTCCCAGTCTACAACATCTACTCTCCTTTCTTATACTGATGCTGATTGGGGCGGGTGTCCGGATACTCGCCGATCTACTTCGGGCTACTGTGTATTTTTGGGTGACAATCTTATTTCGTGGTCTTCCAAACGGCAACCCACTCTTTCTCGCTCTAGTGTCGAAGCTGAGTATCGAGGTGTAGCAAATGTTGTCTCGGAATCCTGCTGGTTATGCAACTTACTCTTAGAGCTCCATTGTCCAATCCACAAAGCTACGTTGGTCTATTGTGACAATGTGAGTGCCATATATTTGTCCGGGAATCCTGTACAACATCAGCGAACGAAGCATATAGAGATGGATATCCATTTTGTTCGTGAAAAAGTGGCACGTGGCCAAGTTCGAGTGTTACATGTTCCATCACGATTTCAGATTGTGGATATCTTTACTAAAGGCCTACCACTTATACTGTTTGATGAATTCCGTACCAGTCTCAACGTTCGCCTTCCTCCCGTTCCGACTGTGGGGGAGTGTTAGAATAAGTATATATTCGGTAGTGATGCTGCAGGAAATGTGCTTATCAATCTTCCTCCACGTGGCAGGACTGATCACCTGGCTCCTTGACCTGAAAACAGAACCCACGACTAGCCGGATGTGTCTCCGGCGAAGACGCTCGGGCGTGAGAGTAAGATTACCGTTGTTATAGCTCAAAATGTATAGAATAATGAATTCTGATAACAAAATGGCGATTACCTTTGCACCGTTGGTAGTGAAGAAGTATTTATAGGCAAGAGTAATGTATTTTTGGTGAGGAGACATGTCCTCAGAGATTATAGCGGCGGTTATTCGGTCATGTGAACGTGTTAATGCTTGTCACGATTTGTAGGGATGTGGTTACGTGAATGGTTCAACTAAATAAGCCGGCCCAGTATCAAGTCGTCACTTGTTAATTCGAGTCGAGGTCGCCACTCATGGAATGGTCGACTGACCGTCGAGTAGAGCATGGTTCGTACCCGAATTGTAGCATGGATCATGAGGTCGGACTAAGTTAGGTCGGGACGTAGGTCGGACCATGGGCTTAGTCGACTGACGCTTGAGATGGGCTTTGGGCCATTCTCTGACTGGGCCAGCCCTATTGAGAATGTGATAATCAAAGCTGGATGTAATTGGGCTTTACTTGCTTGGCCCAACTCGGCACTTTTGGTATGTTCAGTGGCCCCCAACTTTCGAGTTGACTTCGTCGACTTGGAAGTTAAGAAGATTTCCGTGACGAAAATTGCTTTACTCGCAGGTCGATGTTAGTCTTGGAAGTAGGTCGACCATGATGACGTGGCAACATCCTGTTCGTAGGTGATGGACGGTGGAGATGTAGGAGCGCCGGTTTTCGTAATGATTACACTTTTGACGTTTGAGAGTCCGTCTAGGAAACTGTTTCCACCATTAATTAGGAAAATTAATTTCGAATTTCTTTTTGCCCTTTCCAATTCAGGGAACTATAAAATCAAGAATCCTTCCCCATTTACAACTTTCGCCTTCCCTGAACTCTGTGCGTGATTCCGGCGGTGATAAAGGAAGTTGACTCCTGCTATAACTTGGTGTTTAGCCCTCCATAGTTCCGTTTTCCCTTCACTGCTAAAGGTATTCCCCTTATTCTTTAAAATTAGGGCTTTAATTTACGTAATTTCTTTGATTCCGCCATGGCTAGAACCTTTAGTACTGAACCGGAGCTTGGTATGGGTACTTGTAAAGCCAATCGTAGGGTTTATAAACATTTAAACGGAGAGTGGAGGGAGATGACCATGGAGGAATGTACTTCAATTTTAACCCGATGGGGTTTGCAATTTGCTTGAATTGGCTTTGCCCGTAGGAGAGAATTTAGGTACTTTAGGGACGAATGACCCAAGAATTGAGTCTTTCCATCTTTTTCATGAGCTCCTCGACCATATTGCCATTTTTTACCTTCGGGGCCCCAACAAACCTTCCTTCCTTAGGAACGAGAATTGGATTTCTGGGGAATCTAGGTCGCCCCTTAGCACGTCTATTAGAGCTCCACGAGACTTCATGTAGAAGCGATTCCCTGTTTCCCCCTCTTCTTGTACGAGATATGGAGACCCGAGGTGAAGTTCATGCATCGACCTCGTCAAGCCCACGCATCGTGGATGCTTTCGAGACCAGCTGTGGTGCGGGCGGGAATGAACGGGGTTACGTTCCTCCAAAGGCACTTAGGGGGAAGCGAGAATTTTCCATCTCGTTTGAGTATGATACATGAATTTTGCGAGGTTGATAGGAAAGAGTTCGATGTCACCTTGTATAGCGAAATGATTACTTCAATCGGCTTGAGGATACGAGACGAGGAGGATCCCATGAGGGTGGCTTTCTATTATGGCCAATTTGAAGTTTGGTTTAAGATTACCCACTGGACCCCTTTATAAATGAGTTCTTAGAATGCACAAATGCCTTGCCACTTCAACTAGGGGCCAACACTGCAGGGTATTGGTTTGTTTCATTATGGTTTGTAGATTTTTAGGATACGAGCCTTGTATGAGGGTGTTCAAGGAGTTTTTCAACATTAAGTTTGACAAAGATAGGGGATAAGTACTCCCTCCAAGCCAAAAATTCCCAAGCATTCGCCAATCTCACTGGTAAGGCCGGCGGATGGAACTCCTATGTAGTTGCGGTGGAAAGTAGAAGAGGATGGGAATTTCCCTTGCCTGTCTTGTCTGGCTGGTGTGAGCGAGGAGAATTATTGGGATCCCTATTGGCACGATGATCTGCGTAGGAAGGCGATGGAGTTTACCAAAAGGGGCCTATTAGTTGGCATGCCACAGGAACCAACAAGAATAACTTTATCCGTCTTTGGATTGATGGTCGGGAGTGGGGAGGTTGTACCCGTGGTTCCGGTGGTTAGATGCCAAAGATATCCAGATTGGGTCACCCGAGGGAGCTCGACTCGGGTTCAAGAGAGAATGCCATTACTGTAAGAAAGGTGTTGATCACTGTAGAGAAAAAGTGGAACACTTCGGGGGTAAGAACTCGACCATTCCATGTCCCTTAACACCTCCTGTCTTTGTTGATAAGTAAATGTCTTGCTCATATTTAGACTAATTGCTCGGGTGTTGAACTCATTAATTAGCGTACAATTTAACTTCATTTGTTTGCTTACTTGCACTTTGAATTCGTACATAGAACATTCTGCTCGTATGTAGAATAATTAGCTCGCATATGTTTAATTCGTACATAGAACCATTTGCTCGTATGTGGAAATTACTTATGTCGACCTAATTTTTTATTGTTTCTACTTTGGTGCAGTTTTAACTCCAGAGCAAGAAGCAAACATCGGTCGATTTGTTGATGTCGGGAAGAGCAAGAGAGAAGGCTGCGGGCGGCCAATGCTAAAAATCATCGAGAGAGAGAGGGCGTCCTTCGTCATGAGATTCTAACGACAGTCGATGTGAATCCTGCTGCTGATATCCCCGTAGAGGATAATTTGGAAGAGCTGCATGAAGACCCAGTGGGGGAAAATGTTGAGGGCAATAATGCCCCGAGGCTCGGAAAGAGGCCCATCTTTGGCGACATGGATGGGGTGGAGCCACATGTAGAGCCTGAGGAGGAGGTCGGCCGCGCCAGGACCCGAGCTCAAGCCAAGTTGAAAAACAAATCCAAAGCCAAGGCTGCCTCCAAAAGAAAATCTCACGTCATTTCTTTGGATGAGGATGAAGATGAAGACGATGGTGCCCCTATCAGCAAGGTAATCAAGATCGGGCCTAGGAGCGACCTCGACCTTTGATCAAGTCAATGCCGGTGAGCTGCGGGCACTTTGAAACTTTGGGCCCCCAATCCTCTCTGTCCAAGTTTCTTATGACGAATTGATTCAGAGCGGGTAGCTGGCGAGTGAAGTGACTCCTTTGACCGGGGTCAACAGCTTGGCGAAGAATATCTGGCTGGAATATGGTCGAGGTGGTCGTCGGAGGGCTGACCAAGACCTGATCGGAGAGTTTACTCGCAAGCCATTGACACCCGAAGCTTTGTCGAGCTAGGGTTGGTACGGCTTCCTCAGAGGTGACCCTTATGCTTTTAATTTTTTAAATCTTCTGTTGCTTTTCCTTCCTTTCTCCTCACTTGATCGACCTCTTATATATACTCGTCATTTGAGTCTTGCCATGATTGATTTAGCCACCACTTCTTGGAAGGCGGCGGAGGAGCGAGGAGAAGGCGCCAAGACTATGTTGGCTCGCAAAAACGAGGAACTGGGAAAGGCTGGAAGGTGATCATGCTGAGGCGAAGAGGACTACACCAAGTTGAAGGGAGAGTTCGACAAATTGAAGGAAGAGAACTCGGACTTGGATAGCTCTTATGAAGCTTTGAAGCTTGTGAAAGATAATGAGATCAAATTGAAGGAGGAGGCTGGAAGAGCACAGGTGGAGCTAACGGCGAACTCGCTCGTCTCAAGGAGGAGAATAAGAAAATGGTAGGCGACTTGGGCGGCAAGCAACGGTTGGAGGAGGTTCAGTGACCTTGGCTAGGAAACAAGAAGAGTTGAATCTGGCTAGGGCTCAATGGGAGGTCGACAGTGGTCTTTGTGAAGAGCGCTAAGGAGGATGCCATAAAAGCTTACAAAGACGGTGACGAGCTTCATATGCATGTCACCAAGGAGGCCCAGTATTTTTCAAAGGCTGGTCTAAGCCGTATGGCTCGGCGTATCATCGTGGATCCTTCGGTTGACATTTCAATTGAGAAGGCGGCTCAATGGGCGTGCGAAGATCCTTACAATGCTGCGGCCCGACGGGGCCACTCCTTGGTGCCCTATGCTGATAATGACAAGGAGCTCATAGCCAAGGATGATGAAGAGGTGAAGCCGCACCATGGGATCCTCTGCGGTAGAGCAAGTTAACTTTGACACTATTCTTGCCGAGCTAGAAGATTATGCGAGATCCAGAGCTTCGATGATGAGACTCCAAAGTATACGATCAGCGACTCAAGGAAGGTTGTCTATCAAACAGAGAATGTTCTCGGTGAGCCGAGTCTACGTAGGTGAACAAGCGAAGCCGATCAAGCATCCATCACTGGCCAGTGGAAGGCACTCCCCATGAATAGACTTTGGCTTTTATGGTTGCTGTAATTGAACAAGTTCCAAACATTTTTGCTTTTTTGTTTTTACCATTATCTGAATGCCTTGGCCCAGTTTTTGGGAGGCATAGAAACAAGTTATCATGTTTTAAGTCTTAGCCCACTTTTGGGAGACTTGTTCATATTTAATCGTAGCCAACCTTTCTTGATTGCATGTTGTATGCTTGTTGAAGTAAGTGTCGAGCTAGATATAGATAGGGTAAATGAGTCAACTTGAGCTTAAAAGGTGACTTGATCTTTATTTACTTAGTCGACCTCGAGACTTGCTTAACTTTTTGTGAATGAGGTTGACCATGAGTCGAACACTGCTCACTCTTGAAGGCGACCTAGGGTCTAGCTAATTAGAACAAGCGATTAAGAATCGAGTTAGTTAAAATGGAGTCGACTAAGAGTCGGACTGTTAAATGGATAAAGGCGATTAAGAATCGAGGCTAATTAGAACAAGCTGACTAGGATTCGAGTTTGTTAGAACGAAGTCGACTAAGAGTCGGACTTGTTAAATTAACTAAGCTGATTAAGAATCGAGCTAATTAGAACAAGCCCGACTAGGATTCGAGTTTGTTAGAACAAAGTCGACTAAGAGTCGGACTTGTTAAATTAACTAAGGCGATTAAGAATCGAGCTTATTATGACAAAGCGACTAAGAGTCGAGTTTGTTAGAACGAAGTCGACTAAGAGTCGGACTTGTTAAATTAACTAACCTGATTAAGAATCGAGCTTATTATGACAAACTGACTAAGAGTCGAGCTTATTGGGATTGGAGAAACACTATGTTTGATCGAATAAAGCTGCGCTTTTTATTGAAGTAGGAAACATGTTTACATCAACTTGAAACAAGAGCTAACACAAGTTTGAACTTTGAAACCGAAAACTAGAAGTAGTATTTGATGAGGTGAGTAGCATGCCAAGGATGTTTCAACTCGTCACCTCCGGGATGAGCTATCATGTAGGTTCCTTCTTTGACGACTCGAGTGACTATATAGGGACCTTCCCAGTTAGGAGATAGCTTGTTCTGCTGGGTCCTTCTACCCGTTGCTTCAATCTTTCTCAACACATAATCTCCAACTTGGAACGACCTTGCCCTGACCTTCTTGTCGTGGTAACTTTTAGTTATTTGCTTGTAGTTGACCATTCGGAGGTAAGTGTTTCTCGCTTCTCGTCGATTAAATCAGTCGATCAATCTGTTGTTATCATTTTGCTCTGATTGAAGAAAGTCACTCTAGCGGTGGGGAATGCGAGCTCGGCGGGTGCCATGGCCTCGATCCATATGTGAGAGCGAAAGGGGTTTCCCCGTAGGCCCCAGTGGTTGTGCGAGCGCCCCGAAGAGCAAGTGGGAGTTCGTCCAACCAGTTGTTGCGTCGACCTACGAGTCCTGTCTTGAGTGCGATAGGACAAGTTTATTCGCCGCTTGCTTGCCCATTTCCTTGAGGGTGCGCGACGAGAAGATTGCCAATGCTTGATTCCCACTCTGTTCATCTCTCGCTTCGAAAGCTACGGAGAATTGCGGTCCGTTGTACGATACTATGGCTCGAGGAAAACCAAATCGACACCAAATGAAATCATGAATGAAATTGATAGCATTTTCCTCCGTGATACGAGCTAATGGTTTAGCCTCAACCCATTTAGTGAAGTAATCTATAGCAACGATCACATATTTGCAATTTCCTCGGGCGGGAGGGAAGGGTCCAATCAAGTCGACACCCCACATGTCGAATGGCCAGGCTGCAATTACCGGAGTACGCTCGGTTGTAGGCATATGAGGTAAGTTGGCAAACCTTTGGCATTGATCGCACTGTTGAACAAAATTATGAGTATCAGCTCTCATGTGCGGCCAGTAGTATCCCAAAGTGATTAATTTGTCAGCTAGAGTCCTGGCCCCCGGGTGTCCACCACAAATTCCACTATGCACTTCGTGTATTAGTAGGGCGACCTCTTGAGGATGGACACACTTTAGCAATGGTCGAGTGTAGGATCTTCTGAATAGCTCGTCTCCCTGAATCACATACCTCGGAGCTTTCTTTTTGATAGATCGAGCCTTCTTTCGTCATGCAGCGGCTCTTCATTCTCTAAATATGCTTTCATTTCCTCGATCCAACGCCTCTCCTTAGTCCAATTTCTTGAGGGATCATCTATGCACTGAATTTTTACCCTCTCATAAGCTGGATTTTCGAGGAAGGAGATGGGCTCGTCGTGTGGCTCATTTGAAGTAGCAAGTTTCGAAAGGAGATCAGCCAGCTCGTTATCTTCTCTTCCAATCCTTTGAATCTCCCAGAATTCTAAGTCCTTTATTAGTTCCTTCACCAGGTCGCAGTATTTGATGAGAGTAGAGCGAGCACTTCGTACTCGCCTCGACCTGGTTGACTATCAATTGTGAGTCACAGTAGGCCATGATCTTAGTTGCTCAGAAGCACTTGGCATACTCGATAGGCTGCAATCAAGGCTTCATATTCGGCTTGGTTGTTGGAAGCGTCAAATTTGAACCTTAGCGATTCCTCGTAAACAGTCCCAGGACTACGGCTCGACCAAGACAATTCCGGCTCCACCGACATTTTTGGTTGCGGCCGTCTGAATAGACCTTCCAACAATCGACGGGTAGAGTGATGGCGACTTGTGACTACGGCTCTTTCCCTTTGCCCTTTTCTTTTGGAGCTGTTGCTCGTCATCTTCCTTGGTGAACGTAAGCTCGACCAAGAAGTCGGCGTAGCTTGAGCCTTCAACGCCTTTCGAGGTCGATACTCAATGTCAAATTCGGTGAGGGCAATTGACCAATTGAGTAGTCGACACGAACTCTCCTGGCTTGTGCGGTATTTTTCTTAAAGGAGCATTGGTAAGAACCACGATTGGATGAGCCGAGAAAATAAGCTCGTAACTTTCTTGAAGCTACGACTAGAGCATAAGCGACTTTCTCGGCGTTGTAATACTGCTTTCCACATCGATAAAGCTTTGCGATATAGTACACGAGGCTTACGAAGCCCTTCATCCTCTCTAATCAATGCTGCGGCAAGCGACTTGTCTCCTACGAGATAGATACACAAATAAAGTCTCACCGGTCGTCGGGCTGCGGCGAGAGGTGGAGTAGCAAGATAATCCTTCAATTGTTGGAACGACGAATGACATTCGGTCGTCCATTCAAAGCTTTTCGTCCCCCTCGACGCTTTGAAGAAGGGGAGAGATCTCTCTGGCGATTTAGATATGAAGCGACCAAGAGCTGCTACCCTTAGTTAAGTCATTGCATCTCTTTGACAGTGGTAGGAGCCTTCATGTCGACTAAAGCCTTTATCTTCTCTGGATTAGCTTCTATGCCTCTTTGAGATACCATGAATCCCAAGAACTTGCCGGCGGCCACTCCAAACACACATTTGTTGGGATTGAGCTTCATGTCGTTTGCTCGTAAATTGGCGAATGTCTCCTTTAGGTCGACTACGTGACTCCGGCCTTGGTTTTAATGACCATGTCGTCAACGTAAGCCTCCATATTTCGACCAATTTGTGAGGCAAAGACTTTATTCACCATTCTACTCGATAAGTTGCACCCGCATTCTTCAAACCAAATGGCATCATATTGTAGCGGTAGATGCCCCAGTGCTTGAAATGCTTGTTTTGACTATATCATCCTCGTGCATCTTAATGCGGTGGTAGCACGAGTAGCGTCGAGAAGCGAGGTGGAGTGACCGGCAATAGAATCAACTAGCTTGTCGATCCTTGGAAGGGGATAAGCTGTCCTTTGGGCAAGCTAGATTAAGAGTAGTGAAGTCGACACACATCCGCCATTTGCCATTTGATTTCTTCACCATGACCACGTTGGCCAACCACGTTGTATGAGTGGCCTCTTTGATTATCCACACTCAAAAGTTTTTGTACCTCGGTTTTATAGCTTCCTCCTTGTCGCGAGCAAAGCTTCTCAATTTACGGGGTCTAGGCTTAATGGTCGGGTTGACTTCGAGCCGATGAACGGCGACCTCCCCTTGATTCCCCTCATGTCCTCTACTCTCCATGCGAAGACATCACTTGCTTTCTTTGAGTAGCTTGATAATTTACGCTCGCTCCTCAACCGATAACTGCTTTCCAATTTGAATTTTTTGGTCGGGGTAGGAAGAGTTGGTAATGGCCCGACTCCGGCTCATCGACGGCTTCTAGCTACGGTCCATCTACGAATTGTAGAGTCTCCACTATGATCTCCACGACCTTTTGTCTTTCCTCGGCTCCTAAGTGTGGAGCCTCCTCGGCTATCATATCATCGAAGCTTGTCTGCCACCTTGTTGGTAGGGGCCCCCGAGTTATTGTCTATCCGGAGGCATAGGTCACCTATGACGACTTGATCGACCATAGCGCATACGAATCGACCTCGGTGGTGTTAGAGTGACGTGTCGGCTCAAGCATGACCTCGTCATTTGAGCGATAGGTCGACTCTACCACGTCGGTGATTGTTGACGATCGGGTAGTTTTGGTGACCGGCGAGACGGCTTCAAGTAACCATCGGCGGTCTCAATCTCCGGCTCCCTTTTCTTTCTTTCTCTCGAGAACATGATCCGAGATAAGCACGAGCGTGCCTTGTACGCATGACCCAGCTCCGGCGGGTGTGGGAACTTTACTCGGCGGTGAGGAATTGATGCTACCATTCCAAGAGCGACTGTCCGGGAATTCCAAGTATGGCGGCATAGTCACTATTTACATCAATTACGATAAATTGTACCTTCGAGACAATCTGAGGGGTCTTTGGCCTAGGTCGACGTCGAGCACTATCGGCCTTTAGCATCAACTCGGTGGTTGGTGAAGCCCTCCAACACTGCCATCATATCTCCAGTGTTCATCATTAAGACCCATTTCCTTGAAAGTTTTGTAAAACAAAATATCCTTACGAGCCCCAGAGTGTCGACTAAGAGTACGCTCGTCGTACATCCATCAATGAGACACTGGGATGACGAGAACTTGCTCCCTAGCCGCCATATTTGTTGCCAATTCGTGGGGGTAGAAGGCGATCGCCTCATCTCTTATTTTTCTCCTTGGAGGCACATGTGGGGCCTTATTAAGCTGGAATATCTTGTGCTTGATGGCCGTGTTGCTTGCTTGTTCGGTGATGACCCCCAAGTTCGGTCTGTTTGCCTAGGTCCTTGTTGCCCACCTGCCGGTCGCTCACCTCCCCCAGCTTGAGGTCTCTTCACATAAGCTTCTAGTCTCCCACAGTCGACCATTCTCTGGATGATACGCTTTAATCCCAAGCAATCCTACGTGAGATGACCGGTGTCTTTGTGGTAGTCGCAGTACTTGTTTGTTGTCACTTTGAACTTGTTGCTGGATTCATTGGGATTTGGAGGAGCCGGCTCGACGGCATTCAAAATCTCGGTTCGACTCACCGTGAGGGGAGTGAAAGCTTCGGGCACCTTCTCTGTCGCCCTAGTTCTGTTCTTTCCATTTTTATTGTTCCCCCCATTCTTGTTGGAGTCCTTTTTATCGTCAGCGACTTCAACCTTGGGGCTCTTACCATTCTTCTTTTCTTTCCTTTCCTCGGCCGGAGCGACATTATACACCTTTTCAAACAACTCTGTCGAGTTGTGACCGTTCGGGCTTGTGAGCTCGTAGTCCATGTCTTCGAGGAAATACCACTTGGAAGCAATTGATTACCTCCCCGTCCGTGAGGTCTTCCTCTATCTTATCAACCATTTCTTTGAACTTGGTGAAATAGCTCATCGAGCTTTCATTCTTACCACTGCACCAAGTTATTCGGATCGGTGACGGTTATCTTCCGAGCTCCTGCGGTCGAGAAGCGGTCTAAGAATTTTGTTACGAAGCATGCCCCAAGTGGTGATACTACCGGCGACCAAACCATTGAACCAAGTTAAAAATTTGCCCCGGTAAGTGTGCTTAGGAGAGCTTTGCACATGTTGTCATCCTCATTGGCGACAAAACACATAGTGGCTTCCGAGATGTGATATGTGGCTCTGGCATTTGTCGACCCAGAGTACTTCTCCGAGAAGAGGCAACTTTGAAAGTAGGAGGAGGTCGACTATCTCGATTTCTTTGGAAAAAGGTCGAAGAGCAAAGTCAATTCGTTCAACCTTTCCCGTCTCTTTTTTCTTCTCCTCTTCCCATTGCTCAAATTTCTTTTCATCAACAACCATTCTGCGGCATCGGGTCTCTCATCTCTGGAGGAGCGGCATTCGACCTCGGCCTTCACTCCTAGGGAGTCACCTGCCTACTCCTCCTGTCTCTGTGGGAATTGGCCCTCTCTGATCGGGCGGGGATCTATGCATTACTTCTTTGAGGCGACTGCGCCTCTCGGCAGAGATGGCGACTGCGCTGTCCTCTCTTATAGGCGACTGCGCCCATTTACGTCTCTTTGAGACCACGATCTCTCGAGTTCGCGCCGGAGAAACATGCACATTTCTATTGGGCATTAAGCGTGTCCTTAAGTCGACCGAGCCTCCTGCTCTCTATTTACAGTGGTGGCCCTCGGATCGTTACTCGGCACATGCACGATGGTAGGAGCTCGGCTGAACTACCCTATTGTCACCATTCGTCCCACACCTTCATTTGGCCTCATACTCCTAGCTTTGTTGTCCATTAGAGACACGAGTACGATCCACTCTTTCGGAGCGCACGTCGGCCTGCTCGCCTCTTCCATAGCTATTAGGTCGGCCAAAATGCGGGCCCTCTCTAACATCATCTCTTTCTTGCTCATAGGGTTGGTGGAGGGACTCGCCTGTGTCCAACGTTCACTGGCAGTTGGACGTTTAGGAAGGGTGGAGCTCCTTGCCCATCCATGTGCCTTTTGCCTCTCCTTGTGTCGAGGCAAACCCCGCCATCAACGATCTTGGTAGAGCGTGTGGCTCTACCATGAGGACGATTTGGTGGGGGAGGAGGCAAACTCAAGTTTTCAGCATTTGCATTTGCATTAGTGTTGTTGTTGTTCACTTCTTCATGCCCCAGTGAAGCCTCAGATACGTGTCCGTCCGAAGTCACCATTGTTGCAGGTTGTTAAAAAATTTCGAGGTCAAGTTGAAGCACGTTTCCCGGCAATGGAACCAAACTGATCTTTGCAGGAAATGTGCTTATCAATCTTCCTCCACGTAGCGGGTCCGATCACCTGGCTCCTTGACACGAAAAGCAGAACCCACGACTAGCCGGATGTGTCTCCGGCGAAGACGCTCGGGCGTGAGAGTAAGATTACCGTTGTTATAGCTCAAAATGTATAGAATAATGAATTCTGATAACAAAATGGCAGTTACCTTTGCACCGTTGGTAGTGAAGAAGTATTTATAGGCAAGAGTAATGTATTTTTGGTGAGGAGACATGTCCTCCGAGATTATAGCAGCGGTTATTCGGTCATGTGAACGTGTTAGTAGCGTCACGATTTGTAGGGATGTGGTTACGTGAATGGGTCAACTAAATAAGCCAGCGAGTATCAAGTCGTCACTTGTTAATTCAGGTCGAGGTCGCCACTCATGGAATGGTCGACCTGACTGTCGGGTAGAGCATAGTTCGTACCCGAATTGTAGCATGGATCATGAGGTCGGACTAAGTTAGGTCGGGACCTGTAGGTCGGACCATGGGCTTAGTCGACTGACGCTTGAGATGGGCTTTGGGCCATTCTCTGACTGGGCCAGCCCTATTGAGAATGTGATAATCAAAGCTGGATGTAATTGGGCTTTACTTGCTTGGCCCAACTCGGCACTTTTGGTATGTTCAGGTAGTTATATGTGATTAAAGTTTCCTTGTATTTAGAATATTGTATAGATAAATTAGTGGCAAGATTGTAGGGATGTATATCCCATAAATTTAGGGATTAGTTATACTTGATTAGGGAATGCTTTGTATATATATTGGAAAAGGATGAATAACAAAACTCACGGAGTATAATTCTTTCAGGGAGGTCACATTTCCTTACTCAAATTACTCACTCCGTCCCCAAAAAAAAGTTAGTCTCACCTTTTTTTTTGTTAACTTTAATCAACTCTAAGCAATTATTTAGATTATTTTTAACTAACCTTAATTATTGCTAAAAGTTGGCTCAAATTAACAAAAAAAAGTGAGACTAACTTTCTGAGATGGAGGGAGGTTAGTACTTTATTGTCATCTTCAAATGGTTGCCCTTGTTTTATTTTCTTCTTGTTTCAGTGTTTTTGGGGCTATATTACTTGCTGGGGGACTATATTGTGTTCTTTGGGGGGAAGAAGAGAGAGGCAGATCAAGTAAAAAGCAAATGAAGAGAAACTGAAACAAGCCCAAGTGAAGGACGTTTTGCAGTCAATCACACACGAGTGAGAGATCAAGAAAAGGCAATTCGGATGTCCTCTAAGATTCTTGGCCAAGTCATGCCATATATGTTAACATAACTGGATTCTCATGTATGACATTTTGCAGTTTGGAAATATCTTTTTCTTTGGTATGATAGATATAGCATTAAAAATGCTTTCAAAAAAATATTCTCCTAAATGACAAGCCTCGAAAAGTATTTGCCAAAATAATCAGTTTTGTGAAACTTGCTATTAGTAGTAGCGAGTTTAGAAAGAAAAAGGCAGTAGCGAGTTTCACAAAACTCGCTAATAGAAATTTCGAGTTTTAGCGAGAATGTGTAAACTCGCTATTGCCATTAGTGATTTTCACCGAACTTGATCATTTTTGCAAATACTTAGTTTGTCATTTGGGAAAATAATTTTTTTAAAAAGAATTAAATGAGAAAAGATCCTTGTTAGAACCATAGTTTGGTTAGGATTTTGTTTCCTCTTTGTTTTAGTTAGTACTAGTATTTAGTACCATAATATAAATATATATGTAACCTAAGGGATTTGAAACAGTTTTTTGAGATTTTGATTCTGATGACGCCACAACTTTTGGAATCTAACTGAATATGAATATCTGACTTGTATATGATTATTGTACCTATAACACAACAAATACAAGAATCATCGTTAGATACCAAGCCGTAGTTTAATTCAGCTCAGGCCCTCGGGTATGATAGGAAGATCTCTGAAGGCTTAATAACTGAAAATAAAACTTGGAATGTCTTAATAAGTTCTGTGCTAGGGTTTAGATAATGTGGCTTACAATGGTGATTTTTCACTTACTTCGTCCATGGGGACAAGGGATAATATATATAGTAAGAGAGAGCTAATGATGATGTCACCCCTGTAGGATATCTTTGTCTTTTAACATAGGACACGTGTCCGCGCTTGGTGAGCTCATACAATTAGTGAGATTTACTAAAGAGGGATGTCTTTGATTGGATAAGGACAGAGAAATCAGACGATAGCTGGTGCTGCGCCTTACGCGCATAGTAGTAGCCTGAGCCACCATTTAATGTGATGAGGACAAGCCGGCTCTTGGTGTCATCGTAGTTATGCACCTTTGTCTCACTAGCTTTGAATTTAACCGGGAGTCTAATGGTAAAACATAGAGTCTGGTATAAGACTGCGGTTAACATAGTTGACGCGGTATTGGATATCACAATCATGGCTGGCGCGGTCATCTTGTTGACGGTCTTTATGATCGCGGTTTTTGATATGCCACGTCATGCTTGGCCTTTGTACCAGATCGAGCTTAGGCCTGGTTAAAAAAGGTCCAGGCTCATCAGTGGCCCCTAGCTTCGAGCAAGGAATCATTCATGGTCTGAGCGAGGAGCTACATATGTGAAGCTCAGTCTGCGATTAGATAGCCTTTGCGGTCACAAGTGTTGTTTATTTTTGTTGGTCTAGCTTAGACTCCCTTGTTGTAACGCACGTGAGGAGTACGTGAGGGGAGTTTGGTAGAAGTTGGTGGAAGCTTTGGTTTGCTTCCCGAATAAGTTTCGTGTGGGCCCCTTTGACTGTTTAGGCGCCAGCACGTGTCAGGTATGTAGGTGACATTTCCCGAATTCCAAAGGGCGCCATAAATGCAAACCACTAATTAATTTAAAATCGAAAACTTCCTCCGGTTCATGATTCGAGAAAATATGATTTGTGGACTTATTAATACGGGTCGACCCGTATTGGTTGGTCTATAAATATCAAACCCTACTTCTTTCTTACTCTTTTATCACCTTCAGAGTTTGAAACTGTATTTAGGGTTGGGTTATCCCTTTAGTCTTTTAAATATTTCTCGGTCAGGTATGACTGGGAAAATTGGGTCCCACCCCAGTTGTGGGAGGCAAATAAAAGAATGTACTTGTCCGACGATATGCTGGTTTTGGGTGACCATAACCGTCTGAGAAACTTTGTGATGGGGGTTTTGAACAGGTTTCACCGTGAGCGTGACCCCACAGATCGATTTGTTGAGTTAGTTAGGAGGGCCCGCGTAGATCCTATCGCTAGAGTGATAACTGACTGTGAGAAAATAGACCTGATGGATGAGACCGAAGTATATGTGGACCCTGATGCCCCTGGTGTGCCCGCGGTGGATTTGAACTTCCCCTTGGAGGCAGAACCTTTGACCGCAGTTGCTCCTGCCCCCAGATAAAGACCCAACCTAGAATGGTGGTGAACTTGGGGAGTAGCGATGATGAACCACCGATATGGACGTGGTGGAAGCTGAAGGGGTGGTGGAGTCATCATCGGAATCAACTACTGATCTCCTTGGCTCTGATAGCTCGGAGACAGAGGTTGATGACCGCGGAACTTTGGACCGCATGGCAGTGAGCACGGCACAGCGGACAATTGAGATAGTCAATGCCTTTGCTGAAGGACTAGAGGAGATTGTTGTTGCTAGCGGAAAGATCCATGCTGGTGCTTCTACTACTGGCCGCAGCCAGAAGAAGAAGAAGAAAGGAGGGACTTACTCGAATTTGGGGATGGAGCTGTATACAACCTTTGGAGTTGATCTGAACTCCTTTTATGTTTGTGAGCTACAGGAGGTGGAGTATAAAGGAAAGTTGCGGCCAGAGATCGTGACCAATGTCCGCGGGGACAATAAAGTCTGCATTTTCTATGGGGTCCAGTTCAAAAATAGACTTAGGCTTCCCCTAAGAGTAGAGTCTGTTCAAGAGACCAAGCCCCACCACAGAATTATGACCCTACGAGAGTACAGGTCCACTCCTTGGACTGGGGGCACCCCCCCAGCTTGTTGCTGAGACTCCATACGGCCTCACGGGTCTCAACATTGGAAATGTTGTAAGCGTTGGCACAGATTGACCCCATTTTGGCCGGCGGGCTCGGGGTAGTAAAGGTAAAAACCTCAGGTTGTTGAACCCTTGGTTGCTTTTCCTTGCGAGCACCCCCTGCCTCGGGCTGGCTCCTTTTTCTTCGAGGTCACCTAGATCGCACCTTCTGGTGGCCTCATTTCGTGTCTCATCGAAGTAAGTGAGTCTGTAGGAGGAAAGGGCTACTTCTACTGGAGCTACGACCTCCGACCCATAAGTGAGCGAGAAAATTGTTTCTTTTGTTGAGTTTCTCATAGTGGTACGGACTACCCATAATGTGGTCTGGAGCTCGTCCAACCAACGTCCTCCTCGTCCTTCTAAATTTTTCTTTAAGGGAGTTAGGACTAATTTGTTCGCAGCCTCAGCTTAACCATTTCCTTGAGGATAGGCTACTGGGAACTGGCGGTGTTGGACTTTCATTCTTTTGCATTCGACCGTAAATTTTGCTGCGGATTGAGTGTTATTATCTGAGACTATTACTCTTGGTATCCCAAACCGACACCAGATGTGATTGTGAAAGAAATTGATGATATTTTCCTCGGATATAGTGGTCAAGGTTTTGGCCTCTGTCCACTTTATGAAATAATCAACGGCCACTACTACGTAGTTGATGCCTCCTCTAGCGATTGGAAACGACCCTATTAAGTCAATGCCCCATGTATCAAATGACCACGATGGTACAACCAATGTTTGCTCTATTGATGGAAGTCTAGGGATGCACACAAACCGCTGGTATTTGTCACATTTTGTTACTTACTCCTCTGCGTGCTTCCTCATGGTTGGCCAATAAAACCCTTGAAATTTAATCTTGTTCGAGAGTGTGCGGGCTCCTGGATGACCTCCACAGACTCCTTCATGGACTTCATAGAGTAAATTGGTGACCATGTGAGTTTTCACACACCTGAGAAGAGGTTTGGTGAATGATCGTCGATATAGCACCCCGTCTATGACCGTGTATTTTACGGCCACCTTTTTTACAAGTCTAGCTTTTGATTAATCCTCGGGCATGGTCTATTTCTTGATATAATCTCGAATTTCATCTAGCCAGTCCTCTCTTGGTCCTCAATTTTGTTAATCTGAATCTGATCTATGGCAGGTGTTTCTACGAATTCTATTTGACAGTCCGCTTTTAGATCTTCAATTTCTTGCTCGGTGATTCTGGAGAGGAGGTCTACTTCTGTATTGTCTTCTCTTATAATTTGGTTTAGCTCATAGTATTCGAAGGTTTTAAAAAGGGCTTTTTCTATACCGCAGTATTTGGCTAAGACCGAATTATTTGTGTCATATTCCCCCTTTATTTGATTTACTATGAGCTGAGAGTCACTATTTATTTCAATATTTGAGACCCCCGTATCTCTGGCTAATTCCATGCCCGTTATGATTGCTTCATATTCGACCTGATTGTTTGATGCTTCAAACTTGAATCTCAAGGCTCTTTCGATTTTTTCCCTGTAAGGTGCGATTAGGAGTATGCCTGCACCACTTAATAGCTTGCTCGCAGATCCATCAACGAATAGAGTCCATATTGCTTGTGGTCGCTCTTTCTCTTTCCCAATTTTTTGTTCACAATTTTGAATGATGTTTCTACAAGAAAATCTGCTAATGCATGCACTTTGATGGTCCTTATAGAGGAGTAAGTAATCTGGAACTTAGTGAGTTCTATAGACCATGCTAACATCCTCCCTAAAGACTCTGGCTTATGTAAAACCTTTTTCAAGGGCGCTTCTGTGAATACAGTTATAGGGTGTGCAGAAAAATAAGCTCATAATTTTCGAGCAGCTACAAGCAAGGCATACACTGATTTTTCTATATTAAGATAGTGACCTTCTGCGGCGGATAATGCCTTTGATACATAGTATACTGGATTTGGGGAGTTATTTTCCTCTATTACAAGAACAACGGCTACTGTCAGGTCTGTGGCGGCTAAAAACAGAAAAAACTCTTCCTCGGGCACCGGGCTGCTGAGGAGAGTGGGCTGCTCGAGGTATTTCTTGACTTTTTTAAAAGCTAGATCACATTCCTTATTCCATGTGAACTCGTTAATCTTCTTCCCCCCTCTAAGAGTTTTGATGAAAGGGAGGCACTTCTCTGCAGACCGCGATATGAAGCGGCCAAGTGCGGTGATGCGTCCGTTTAGCTTTTGCACATCTTTTACGCATGCAAGAGGTTTCATGTCTAGGACCGATTGAATTTTTTCCGTGTTTGCCTCTATTACGCGCTAATTGACCATGAAACCTAAAAACTTGCCTGCTTTTACCCCAAAGGTACATTTGAGGGGATTAAGCTTCATGTTGTTGCGGCGCAAGTTGGAGAAAGTTTCTGCCACGTCGAGCTCGTAGGAATTCTCCTTTGTCTTTGTGACCATATCATCTATATAGGCCTCAAGATTTTTGCCTAATTGGTCCTTGAAGACAATGTTGACCATTCTTTGGTAGGTGGCTCCTGCGTTTTTCAGCCCAAAGGGCATCATTGTGTAACAGTATCTTTTGCCCGCGGCGATGAAAGATACAGAGGAAAAATCTTCTGGAGCCATTTTGATCTGATGGTAACCAGATTATGCGTCAATAAAGCTCAAAACTCTGTGCCCGGCTATAGAGTCCACCAGGCGGTCAATTCGGGGAATAGGGAAACAATCCTTGGGGCAAGATTTGTTGAGGTATGTGAAGTTAACACACATCCTCCATTTTCCATTAGACTTTTTTACCATAAAAACATTTGCTAGCCACTTGGGATATGATATTTCTTCAATTATCCATGCCTTAAGTAGCTTTTCTACCTTTTACTTGATCGCGATCTCATTTTCCGGAGAAAAGTATTTTGACTTCTGATGGATGCGTTTGAAGGTGGAGCTATCATTGAGTTTATGGACAATCACGTCCTCGTTGATACCTTGCATGTCCTCTACTCTCCATGCGAACACATCACTATTCTTTCTGAGGATCTCAATCAAGATCTTTCTTTCCTCGAGGTGAAATTCCATACTAACCTTAACTTTTTGCTCGGGATAGTGGATATTGATTACCACTTCCTCGAGCTCATCGTTAGGCCGAAGATCACTGATTTCAAAATTTTGGAGGGAGTCAATGATGATCGTTGACAGGGTGAAGCTTTCTTCAGGGAGAGCGGACATGAAATAAATGATTTTTCAGTCTATGTCTCCTAAAATTCCCCTATCCACATAGCCTCCATCAACCAAAGCCATTCGTTTTGCCTTCCTGCTCTTTTTGAGCTCTATTTGGTGGAGTGTAAGGAGAGCATACCCACGAACTCAGGCAGCGGGCATTTTCCTTTATCTTTGCCCCGCTTTGCTTCCTCATCCAACTGCGAGCAGGAGGCTTGACTTTTCTGCTTTCTCTTTTCCTCCAATGTTATGAGGAATCTCTCGAGCTGGTTCTTGATAACCGCAATTCCACCCGGAGTATTGAATTTTATCCTTTGATGGGGAACATATGCTACAATTCCCAATGTGGCCTAGGCAGTGATGTCGAGTATGGCGTTGTACTGGGATTGTAGATCTATGACCATTAAGGTGACCTTGGAAGTTTTCTGTTGGGGCTTTTCCCCTATGGTCACTTCAAAGTCTATTGTCCCCCTCACGCAGACAGTATAATTAGTGAATCCCTCAATTAGACCGGCGTAGGGAGTAAGACGAGCTTCGGACATTTTGATTTCTACCAAAGCATGGTAGTAGAGAATGTCTCTGGTCGCGCAGGTGTCAATGAAGACTCTATTAATATTTGCCCGCGAAATTCTCATTTTGACTGTTAGAGGCTGGGTGGAATGGAAGAAAGTGGAGGCTAGCCCGCTTTGCTTGAATCCTATCTCTTGCTCTTCTTCTGGAGCCAAGGGAGGAATCAAGAAAACCTTCTGCAAAGTCTTAATTTGATGGGAGAGTTGTGTGTTGGAGGGGACTTCTACTCCAATGAAGTTTATATCATAAGTCCCTTGCTCGTCCTCATCAATTATCTCTCTCTTTTCTTCAGTGCCAAGTGCCACGTTGAGGTCGTGCCCTATTAGTGTAGCATTGTTGTTGCTATTATTACTTTTCACCCATTTAGCCAGCTCGCCATTATTGATTCTCTGCTGGATAATCTTATTCAACTGGAAGCAATCTTCAGTATTGTGACCGTGATCATTGTGGTAGGCACAAAACTTAGCTATGCTCCTCTCACTTGGCCTTTGGCCCATTGGGGGAGGAGGAGGAGCTTCCATAGCTTTTAAGATTGCTGCCTACGGTGCGGTAAGAGAAGTATAAACTGTTTCGTCAGCCAACCTTTTAAATTTATCAGTGTTACGGTTTCTATTTTTTCCCTGCCCATGACCGTGGCTGGATCCTTGGCCGGCATCCTGCACATGCTCAATTGTTTCTTTGGCCGACCTGCGGGCAGCTAACTCATTGGGCTATTCTGCTGAGGCAATAGCAGGGGCTCTCTCATACATCTCTTCCACATTCTTGGGTCTGTCCGAGGCAAAGTTCATCTTTAAGAAAATGGAGGATAGACCGCCCTCAAAGCAGAGCTGAATATCGCTCTCAGAGAGGTCTACAATCTGCTCGTACATCTTTCTGAACCGGGTGATATAGGATTTGGTGGTTTCCGCGGCTCTCTAATTGACCCTTACAAGGTAAGTTTTTGGCCTCGCGGGCTCGCCTGCCCAGCAAAAGAGTTCAAAAAGCTATTTCTGAATTGATTATAGCTTTTGAGTGACTTTGGCTTAAGGGCCAACATCCAATACAAAGCCTTGCCCATGAAGGAAGCAGTTAAGGCTTTGCACATAACGGCCTTATCCGAGGAGAATAGGGTTATCTTTCCTTCAAACCTCCCTATATGGAATGTTGCATTGGTGGAGCCATCATAGGTCTCTATTTGAGAAGGTTTCCCTATTTGGATTGGCGCGTTGGCAATCTTGCCCGCAAAGGCATCCATGGTGCAACCATATTTCGTGGAGCCTTGCTGGTGGGTTTCTCACATTTGGTTCATGAACCGGATAAAATATGGATTCATGCTATCCATTTTTGCTTCTTGGAGGGAGAAATTACGGCCTTCCTCTTGGCTTTAGCCGTGGATCTTCCTTTGGATTTCTCGGGGAGAGTAGTAGATTTTGCTCCCTCTCCTATCTCCTCATCCTCTTCCTCCTCGTGACCGCGGTCAGCAAGGATTGGTTCTAACCTTTTTGTCCCCCTAGCTTGACTGGCTAGGGATTTTGTGGGGACTATTTGGGAGCCTTCCTCTAGTGGGACACCACCATTGGCCTCCAACTCAACCAACTCGAGTTGGGCATCATTTATGGCCATTGCCTCAGCCATGAGCCTAGCCCTCTCAGCCAGGGCTTGGTTTCTCTTGTATATTAACTCAGGAGTAATAGGGGAGGTAGGGCTTTTTGGACTTGGATTTTGGGGAGTTTTTTCTTTACGGGCAGCCTCAAGCTTCTCCCTAATATCTCTTTGAGAAGGAGTAAGAGATCCTTTACTGACAGAACGGCCACCCAACCTATTGAATACTGAGGTGCTTGGTGTGACAGGATTTAGTTGAGAGGGAGAAATTTGATTATTACCCGGAGGAGTAATAAAACCAGCATTTTGAAAAGGAGTGCCAGCCATTACAAAAGAGAAAAAGCTAAAAGGTTTTTTTTAGATATAAGTGTTTGAAAAGGTGTTTGTTTCGAAAAGAAAGACACAAGATTATACGAGTAAAACTAAGCGTCTTCCCGACAATGTAACCACTAATGACGCCAAAACTTTTGGGGTCTCACTGAATATGGATATCTGGCTTGTATATGGTAATTGTACCTATAACACAACAAAGACAATAATCACCGTTAGAGACCAAGCTTGAGTTAATCTAGCTCATGCCCTTAGGTGTGAGAGTAAAATCTCTGAATGCTAAATAACTGAGATTAAGATTTGGAATGTGTTAATGAGTTGTGTGCTAGGGTTTAGATAATGTGTATTACAATGGTGATTTTTCACTTACTTTGTTCATGGGGACAAGGGGTAATATATATAGTAAGAGAGAGTTGTTGATGATGTCAGCCCTGCAGGATATCTTTGTTTTTTGACCTAGTACACGTGTCCGCGCTCGGTGAGCTCGTACAATAAAGTGAGATTTACTACAGATGGATGTATTTGATTGGAGAAGGATAGAAGAAGCATGTGATAGTTGGTGTGGCGCCTTACGCGTATAGTAGATGCCTGAGCCACCATTTAATGTGATGGGGACAAGACGACTTTTGGTGTCAGCGTAGGTACGTACCTTTTTCTCACTAGCTTTGCCTTTAATTGGGAGTATAATGGTAAAATCGGGAGTCTGGTATAAAACCGCGGTCAACATAGTTGACTCGGTATGAAAAGGTTCGGGCTCATCAGATTCAATAAAATGTGATTTTGAGCGTTGCTCTTTAGCGAAAGTGGAGTTTTTCCTTTGGTTGTCAATTTCTAGCATTTATTATTAATTCAATACGTTTTGAAGAATACTCCTCCAGCATTGTTTCGTAGAGGATGTAAGAAATTGGGAATGAAAGAAGTACTATTATAACAGATTGAAGCATGTTTCGTACAATCACTAGGAACTATGCTCAACTAAATTTATAACATTCGATTATTTATTTATTTATTTATTTTTTTGATACCCAGGTTCCCAGCTTTGCCGGACTAATCCTGGACCACCAGCTACCGGCCCCTCAGTGACTGGCGGAGGTAAATCGCGGGATATGCCCGAGGTAGTCAGGGTGGCAGCACCCCTTATACTCCTGGCCCCAAGGGAGCCCTCCTACATGGCATTTACATCACTCTTACATCACCAAATAAATGGCTGCTCCAGCTGCTCCTGCCAAGATTCGAACTCCCCACACTGAGGTTGCAAGCCCATCAATGATGCTTCCTTTACCGCTCGGATGTGCCCCGGGGGACTCCAAAGGCTCCTGAAACTCATGGTATAAATATTTCCACAAAGATCCCCAAGGGGGAAATCGAACCTATGACCTCCCAGAAGGGAGGCCGGTTAGCATACCACATGGTATAAATATTTCAATTTTTAGTTATATATGATACTGCCAAACGGGTAATGCACGAGTCTGAAGTGAAGTACACAACCTTATCGCAATTGAACAACCAACTTTTGGGCTTTGGCGCAGACGTATCAGAGAGATGCAAAAGATTGTGCTTTTACAGATGAGGTAGCCAGGCTATAGGCTGGTCTCTGTTACCCCGCCACCATCTTGAAGCTTGTATTAGTTCTTCAATATATTCAAGAAACTTGAATTATTAATAAGAATATTACTTGATGCTGCCAGAAACAATCGGATCAGCCCAAATCTGGCGGTAGATTATATCCCAGCAATTGATCAGCCTGAAACAGAGAAACAAACACGTAAACTAAGCCGGGGCTTCTCCAGCGAAGACCCTCCGAGGTGAGAGTAAGTATTTACTTTTTGAGAGAGAGAAATCAATTTTTACAGAGTTTAGAGTCAAAAGATAACATATCAACTAATGTGAATTATGACTTGTATTTATAGGCGTAGCACTGTATAATTCATGTTGAATTGAATTGCTAAGAGATAAGATATGAATCCTAAGAGGATTATATCTGTTGAGTCCTTGCCATATAGAATTTTTATGTGAGGTGGTTACAATCCTTGAGGGATTATAACTGCTCAATGTCCTTATTCGAATATGACTGGTATAAACTGCACTTCTGCATGTATACCGGGGAAGACGCTCCTCGTCATCATCAACAAGTCGGTTTATGATGAACCAGGGTGGAAATATGAAGGAACTGGGGGAAGCCCAATTCCTGGTAACTTGATAGTCAAGGAGGCCTCCTCGTCATCAAGGGAGCTCAGCTCGGCCTTGGAGGGAGGTCTCCCTCGGCATTGAATCTTTGGCCTTGGTCATTTCGCCCACTAAGTCTAGGTTGGCTTAGTGGAATGACAAGAAGGCTTAGTTCGAGGAAGGTAGAGAAGCCAATTCCCTTCCTCGTACATCATACTTGGCAAGATTATGTTTAAGGCACAATCCACTTGGGCCTTGCCCAGACTAGCCCATATTCGTCCTTAGGTTTATACCGTTCAATGGCCCCCGACTTCCTAGCTCGGCTATGTCGAGGAGGAAGTAATGCTCTACCTCGACCTATACAAATATGAAAGAGCGTCAACGTGGCAAGTGTTGCTTCATTTGTCCACTGTTTAATTTGTACAATGATGCACGTTTCACCAGGTCTGACAGTCACCTCGAAAACCCACTTTCATTTAATGCAAAGGAGGCGATGGCTTTTTGACCCGAATTTGACCCGTACCCATTCCAGATTTGAGGGTATAAAAACAAAAACCTCCTTCAATTCTTCTCTTTTATCACTGTTGAGGTTTAGGAACGAAATAGCAAGGTTTAAAACTGCCCTTCGTGTTCTTGATCTTGATGCCCAAATTCACTCAATTCACTTGATTTCAACTGTTCGACCTTCGTCAAACTCCGACTAAAGGTATAATCTCTTCTTTGCTAGTTGATTTCTACATTTTATTTTCGATTTCTGGGGTTGTTCAGTTTACTCTTCACGTGTCCGCCATTGTTGGTCGCTTGAAGCTTTTCTGAATTCTTGTCCATGAATAATCTCTTGAGCCCCTTCGTTATTTTTAGAAATGGAAAGAACCTGGAGCAATAATCCCAATGTCATTTTCTGCTATCATGTCAAAAATTTATAGAATTTACAAATGATTTGACGGTCCTTGGTTGATGGTGAGGTTGGTAGAGATAGGGGAGATCTTGACGAGATACCACAGCCCTAGAAACGATGTAAGGTACCCAAGAGGGAAAAGAATTGACCGTCTAGACGTTGAATCCCCAAATGTTGTGATATTCCAAGGTTTTTCTGATATAATCAATCACATCAACCGTCATTACATTCAATCTGTTCCTTCAGATCAGCCACCGTTGATGGCTAAGGTCCTCTCCTCGGCTCTAGTGATGACGAGGAGGGATTTTTTCTTCTCCTCGTCCTCCCTTTTCCTTGCCCAATTTCTGACTTTTGTCATTTCGTTTGTGTAGCCATGGTGAGAAGAGGAAGTGGTGTTGTCCATCAAGCAGGTCCTTCTACGTCATCAAATATTGTGGACGCCTTTGACGAGGGAGAGGGAAGCCGAGGAGGGAGAGGCCAAGGGAGGAGTAGCCGAGGTAGAACCTATATTCCTAGACCCAGACCCACTAAGGCCGGTGATCCCATGATTGAGGAGATTCATACCAAGTATGGAGTGTCTAGGGATGAGTATAGTCTCAATCATGCCAATTTCTTTTATAAACAATTCCAAAAGGGTCTTCATCTTCCCTTAGATCCATTCATTAATGAATTCTTGGAGGATATGCAGGCTATCCCGGCCATGCTAGGTGCTAATGCGGTGAGGTTCCTTGTAGGCTTCATTGTTCTGTGTCGTAGTCTAGGGTTTGAACCCTGCCAAACAACCTTTCATCATTTTTTCACAATTGGCTATAAGTCTGACTCCAGGATAATAGTGATTGGGAGTGACCCTAACCGTCCCAAACTTATTTCCCCAATGTCGAGCAAAGTGGCTGGGTGGAATACCCACGTCATTCGAGTTGAAAGCCATCATGGCTGGGAGTTCCCATCTTCTTCTAAGGAGCCCGGCTTGCCTAAGGTGATGTGGAGAGCTGAGTGGAGTAGTCAGCTGATAGAGAGGTTAAATCAATTTTCAGAGGTAGGCACTTTGAGCTGGTGTGATGTACCCGATTTTTGAAATCAAACGGAGTCGCCACACCATTTTTATTTTAAGGGCCAAAACTTTGAAAAATGTCCAAGATTAGAGATTTGGGTTCGGAGGTCACGTTACGCTCCGGGAAGAACGTTAGTGTTCACCCGGAGTGCCTCGTAAAACGAGTCTTCCAAGCATTAAAAACCATTTGTTTGTGTATGTGTGTGTGTGTATGTTTTTTGGCCAAAATAAGTTCAAACTGAAAAGTAAAAATTGAGGACTCTTTGTAAGACTTTGAACAAATCCCATGATTTTTGGTGTGATTTTAGGGTTGAGTTTTGGTACTCAAAAGACCTTTTGAAGTTGAAAATCAATTCTGCCAGAATGAAAAAGGCAGTGGACACTTGATTTTAAAATGGATTTAAGAGCTTTAAAATCTCAGAATCTGGGGAAAGTCCGAGAATAAAAGTTGTTCAAAACGACTTAAATAAGGTTTCTGAAAAAGGATTTTTCATTTGGAGATGATTTGATAGACCAAAACCTTCTGGAAATCTCAGATATGAAATCTGGATTTCCAGAGACTGATGAACTGACCTTTGAAAAATAATTTGAAAAAGGGAGTTTTACTAACGAAAAAAATAAAGTAAAAATATGTATGGAAATCTATGGATGTTGGCTAAAAAAAAGTATTTTGTAGTCAACACCCAATTCCAAGTTCTTCTGTGTCCAAAAAATTAGACCATGGACAGAGGTCTCAGAGAAAGGCTACTGGACAGCAACTTCCTCTTGAAGAAAAGTGAGATTTAAAGGGGATTTTGCATCCATGCTTGTCCCTATTTCCTTAGGCTTTGATTAGTAGTCACTAGAAATTTTAGTGGTGATCTACTATATCAAGCCATCCTTAGGGTACATTAGGACTTTAAGCATTTCATTTGCTTGGGAAGGGGAATTTTATCCTTTGAAAGAAAGATTTGATGTATGAAAATGATTTTTAGGGTTTTGAAAATGTGTTTGCAAGTAAGTAAAAATACTTTGAAAGTAATGTTGATCCTTATAGAGGATCATCCATGGAGATGAACTTCCATGGTGATCCTCTTGGATCTAAAGCAAGAAATGAACAAATTACATCTTCAAAGTTTGAGATGCATGCATGGATGAGAGAGATTTAGGGTAGGGAGAGGGAGGTTATACCTATCTTCCCTTGTGTTTGTGTTTGTGTTTGAGTGGATTCAAGGCTTGAAAGTGTTTAGGGTTTGAATGTGTTTAGGGTTTGTGATTAGAGTTGGTCAAAGAGAAAACAAGTAGAAAACACTTAAGTCCTCTATGTTTTCTCTCTAATCCTCCTCCTAAGGGGTGATTTAAGCTTGGGCTTGTGTATGTATGAGAGTGATTTGAGAGTGTTTGGAGTGAGTGGGGTTTGGGAAAGATTCAAGAGAAAATGGTGGCAATTCAAGGGAATTCCCACTTTGTTTTCTCCTATTTTCCTTGAGTTTTGCTTACGTGAGTAAATTGTGTTGTGTAAGGCGAGAGAGAGGGTTCAATTTATAGGCCCTTTGTAGAACTCAAACAGATCCGCGCGGATCGGTGTGCAAACGTGCACTTGTTCATCCTGCTGCGAGGCTTTGGACGGGAAGAATATTTTTCAAATTAAGCAACCGGTTTTTTTGTGACTTCCATTTCTGGTTTTTGGCCTTTTTTGAGATTCTTTTCTTGGTTTAACTTTAAATAGCAATCCCTACTTTATCCTTGCTTTGTTAGAAAAGTTAGGAATTGTTAGAAATGCTAGGAATGTTAAGACTTTCGTTAATTTTCTAACGAAAATGCTAACAACTCAAATTGGAGCACTTACAGTAGCCCCTCGGCGACGGTGCTTTCGAAGGAAGCGGGGTCGTCGATAAGAGTAAGGCTCCATATTTGACAGGATGATCAAGTGATCGAGTGGCTGAACCTAGCGATAGGCTACCTACGTATCCCGAATGGGAATCAAGCCGGCCGTAGTTCGGGTCTTTGACCCTGGAGTGACTATTTTAGGATGTCAACCTGGCGAGCGAGTTCTGCAGTCGGTTGTTGGAAAGAAACTCTTCTGGGGATAAGAAATGACCATCTTTGGTCTGATGGCTAGGGTTGTATATCCGCTCTGCTGGGGATAGAAAATGACCATTTCGGTCTGATGGCTGAACCTAGTGATAGGCTACCTACGTATCCTTAAGAGGAATCAAGCCAGTCGTAGTTCGGGTCTTTCGATGTCAACCCTAGAGTGACTGTTTTAGGATGTCAACCTAAGATTTGACTACTTTTGGGAAGTCGCCCTATGATTTGACTATTTTTGGGAAGTCGCCCTATGATTTGACTATTTTTGGGAAGTCGCCCTATGATTTGACTATTTTTGGAAAGTCGCCCTATGATTTGACTATTTTTGGGAAGTCCCCCTATGATTTGACTAGTTTTTGGAAGTCGCCCTATGATTTGACTATTTTTGGGAAGTCACCCTATGATTTGACTATTTTTGGAAAGTCGCCCTATGATTTGACTATTTTTGGGAAGTCACCCTATGATTTGACTATTTTTGGGAAGTCGCCCTATGATTTGACTATTTTTGGGAAGTCGCCCTATGATTTGACTATTTTTGGGAAGTCGCCCTATGATTTGACTATTTTTTGGGAAGTCGCCCTATAATTTGACTATTTTTGGGAAGTTGCCCTGGTAATGATTTTGGTTTGTCGAATTAGGGGATGATTGCGATTTATCGCTTTCCTAGTGTTGTGTGTGATAGCGTTTTAGGTGCCTCAAACCTTAATGATGGCGTCTTAGGTGCCTTGAACCTTGATGATGGCGTCTTAGGTGCCTCGAACCTTGATGATGGCGTCTTAGGTGCCTCGAACCTTGGTGATGGCATCTTAGGTGCCTCAAACCTTGATGATGGCGTCGTAGGTGCCTCGAACCTTGGTGATGTCATCTTAGGTGCCTCGAACCTTGATGATGGCGTCGTAGGTGCCTCGAACCTTGGTGATGGCGTCTTAGGTGCCTCGAACCTTGATGATGGCGTCTTAGGTGCCTCGAACCTTAGTGATGGCGTCTTAGGTGCCTCAAACCTTGATGATGGCATTTTAGGTGCCTTGAACCTTGATGATGGGTGATCTGGAGGTGACAACTTGTTTTGAAACTATTTCCTTTGATGTTCGTATCCTTTCATTGGGGACAGACTTCGAGGGGATAGACAGTCTTTTGGTGGACTTCATTTGAAGGGATCGGTCTTACGTTTGCTGCCGGAGATGAAAGAGACGGAATTCCGTGGGCTTTCGTCAGGGATGAACCTAAGTTGAGGTTTAGTTCCATTGTATGATCCTAAATGAGGACTCAGTTCAGTAGTATGAACCTAAATCGAGGTTGAGGGAGACTATTTGAGGGCATTCTCGCTGGGGAAGATTAGAGCTTACGATGATTATCGGGGAAAAGGGTGACCGTGTTGGTCAAGCGGCTGGACCTATGGTAGGCTAACTACGTATCCCGAGTGGGAATCAAGCCTGGACGTAGTTCGAGATCGACTGGATAGTTAGGAACATGTCTAGGATCCTGGGTCTTTTGATAATTCGGAGGCTGTCACCTTAAGGAGCTAAAGCTTAGGTCGCTATTTGCGGAGATAGAGATAGCTAAAGCTATGGGTAATCATGCAACATTGATATGCATATTTTTGAGATATGTTGAGGGACTAACGTACCTTTGCTGTGCTTACCTGCAGGAGAGAAAGTCGCGGGGGCTGTGTGGTAGTTGATAGTGTTGAGAGTCTTGATGTATCTGATCGAGATGTTGAAACATTTAGGGGCGTGAGGTACCTCTGACCGATTGGCATTTGAAAACTTGACGTCCCTGACCTACTAGCCTTTGAGAACTTGGTGTCTCTGATCGAATTGCATTTGAGAACTTGGCGTCCCTGACCCATTCGCATTTAAGAACACAGCGTCCACGGCGGTTACATTCGAGAACTTGGCGTCCCTGATCGATTTGCATTTTGAGAACTTGGCGTCCCTGACCGATGAGAACTTGGCGTCCCTGACCGATTTATAGACACTGGAGGCGGTCTTCATATGTTTGTGGATGTTGGGGGTTGTCTTTATCCATTTGTGGACATTAGAGGTCGTCTTTGCCGAACTGGAGATGTTGGAGGCTGTCTTCATCCATTTGTGGACATTGGAGGTCGTCTTTAGCAAGTTGCAGACTCCGGAGCTTGTCTTTGCCAAGCTATAGACATGGGGACTATCTTTGCCAAACTGTAGATGCTGGAGGCTGTCTTTATCCATTTGTGGACATTGGAGGTCGTCTTTGCCGAACTGGAGATGTTGGAGGCTGTCTTCATCCATTTGTGGACATTGGAGGTCGTCTTTAGCAAGTTGCAGACGCCGGAGCTTGTCTTTGCCAAGCTATAGACATGGGGACTATCTTTGCCAAACTGTAGATGCTGGAGGCTGTCTTTATCCATTTGTGGACATTGGAGGTCATCTTTGCCGAACTGGAGATGTCGGAAGATGTCTTCACGGACTTGATGCACTGTAGATCTGGAGCCAAGGTGGTGTTGACCTAATGTGTCTGAGGTCAAAATGGTGCAGGATTGAGGTGTCGAGATCGGGCGATGTCGACTTTAGGTGTCCGAGCACAAGCTGACGTGGGCTTGAGGGGTTTTGAACCAAGAGGGTGTTGACTTGAGGTATCAGTCATTTGGGTAGTTCCATTGAAGTCATTGGAATTACGCTTCGGTGGAGACCATCCTTGCTGCGGAGAGGCTTCGGGTAGTGATGGAAAACTGGTATTTCGTGCTTGAATTGCTACATTTGTTAGTAGAGGGACAAATGCACATATGACATTCATGATGATGGATGCATGCATGAAACTAAAATGATTCGCGATCGCTTAGGGTTTCTTTTTCTTTTTTTTGTTTTTTTTTATGTTTTGCATGCTACATGAGCCCTTGGGAGATTTTTGTGGGGATGCATGTGGTGAGAGGGTTTGTATGTGTCGTGGACTGTTTGGGACGAGCTTTGAGCAGGTGGGGTGATATCCTTTGGTCGCGGACTGAATTGCATGTCATTGATGAGGTCTTGTTGTAGGTCAGCAGTATCATGCGGACCTCAATTTTGATCTTGGGGTGAAGTTGGATTTGAACCCCGGGTCTCGATTGAAATTTCTTTCAGTCTCGATCATTTGAAGCTGATGCTGACAGGCTCTAGAATCGAAGTATGTTGATATGAATGAACCCTCTTTCGCTTGGGTTAGTTGTGACTTGACATAAATTTGGAGAATGACTTGGCGAAATGCTGATATGAGGAGATTCCCAGTTCTCAACCTTTGATGACGCAGGGAGTTGCCATATACCAAGTTCTAAAGCTGAAACTCCAAGATAGTTGTTGAGGTGACTTGGCCTTTCTTCTGAAGATAGGTGTGACTTGATAAAGCCCCATTCCGAAAGCCACGGAATCTTTCTCTTGATGAAGCCCCAGGTTCAACAAAGCGTCACTACAGAGGTCCAGTTAAAGGTTTGACTGAAATGCGATGAAGGAGCCAAATCGATCAACGTGAGAGCCCTCAAGGTGAAGTTGTAGCATTACGTCATGAAGTGAGAAACCCATCTTTGATAACAACTAGAATCCTCGAGGCGAAATTGACAACAACTATGCAACTAGAATCCTCCCTTCGAAGGGTGTCTTCCATATGGGAACTGTTAGCCATAGTGGCGCTTGGCTTGTTCATGGCTTCAATCATATTCACCCTACGGTTTTTTCCTAGGGAATAGATTGTTGACTGTATTGGGCCCTTGGGGGTACCCTTTTCGATCAGTTCTCACACCGCCCTTTTTCAGGAGCATACATCGGGATCCCTGGGCTGATGGTTGCCTGGTCAAACCTTCCTTCACAAATCCCTGAAAGACGTCGCTCAGAGGCATTCCGAAATCTTCAAGCTTAAGGCTTCGCGACTTGGGCACATCACCTTTCCTTGGCATGAAAGGAGTGGCATTGTTGTAATCCTGTCCCGAATAGGGCTGGGAAGGAGTCGTGTTGGAGGTGGAAGAAACCCGGTATCTGTAAGCAGGTGCAACAACTTGCTGCTGATTGTAAGCCCTCTCAAATTTAACCCCAGAATTGACCATTGCCCGCAGATCCGGATAGGGGAAATTTCTAAGTGAGGCCCTTAAATGCGGCTTCAAGCATGACTGAAAGATTTCCAGTTGTGCCTCTTCAGAAGGAGGAGTTGCCATTTCGCTAAGTTTCAAGTTCCAATGCTCGTAAAAATCCCCGATGTTCTCGTCGGAGATTTGACCTTGTTGTACGCAAGTCAACTCTAAAATTAACTTTATACTTTTATGTGAAGGCACTTGTAATCTGGTCCCATGTAGCCACGACCTCGGGTTTTGAGCGGAAGAACCACTTCAAAGCACTCTTTGGATTTCAAAGAGAAATTTGAAATAGTCCGCCAGCTGGCGATTGGTGCACCCTTTGGCCTTCATTGCCAAGGTATACGTGTCCGAGATGGGTTTTCGGGCATGCGGTCCCATCAAAGATGTCCAGATTAGGCATCACGAATTTGTGGGCGGGGGAACAATGGAGTCGGGTCCGTAGGCCGGAAGGCGGACTTCTTAGCGGTCAATTCGGCAATCTGCGCTTTCAATTCCTTACTGTTGTTCCATGAACCAAAACCAGATGAGGGTCAGGTGGTGGAACCGAGTGTTCAAGCCGGCGGCGAGCTAGAGAGAGGAGCTACCAGGCGGCGGGCGGGTGGAGGGAACGGCCGATCCGGGATGTAGGTGAAAACTGTCCTTGGCCCGAATTACCACAGGGAGTGTGAGTAAGAGCCTAGTCAAAGGGATAGAACCCGGTGGCTTGCTTTGTTAACTTCCGATTGGCAAAGAGGGTGGTGGTAGACTGAGGTGGCGGGTAGCTAGAGTTTCCATGAAACTTAAATACGGGTTGTGACCACTTGTTTGTTGAGCTTGCATGCACACTTGGTGGGGTGATGGTGTATAGCGGGAGGATACTCGTAGTCCGGTGATTACGATGAGATAGGGATTAGGGGCTTGGTGGCCCATTGATCCTGAGTGAAAATGGGTTTGTGGAAGGCTGTGTTAGGAGCAGCGGTGAACTAGCATCATTCTGTTGTCCCGAACAAAGCTGTGGTGGCATCCCAAGCTATTCTTTGCGGCACTCTAAACTATTGTTGTGAAGGTTCGACTTGATCGTTTACGGCGAGACGGGATCCCAATTTCTTTGTGGCATTCAAGGTACCCCAACCATGAGAAGACACTCCGTGCTTGATTTTGTTCCCTGCGAGAGCTGAGCGGATTCATCCGTCGAGTGCATGGATCCAGTGGTACGTAGTTGGGAAAGCTGGCTAACCAGATCGAGGAGATAGTACCATAGGAGGCTGGTGGTGGCATCTAGAGTAGTCTGGGCAACCGAGAGTGGGATTGGGGGTTTCTTTGTCCCGTTAAGGCGGTCATGAAGGGTTCTTGTGAGACTTGTGCGTCTTGGGGGTAGTTTGTCTTGAAGCCCAGGTTCTTTGTCGAGGCATTCAAAGCTGGGGGTGAGAAGTTCAAGCGATCCATAGTTGACCGCCGTCCCAAACCCAAGCGAGAAGTCATACCAAGGCGATGGCGAGAAGCCCACCGATGCATGCCGATTTCTTGAGGCATACCAAGCTAGCTGCGACATCTGGTGACCCCAGTGTATTGAGGCACACCATCTTGGCCCAAATCGGGTGAATTCAATTTGTTTCCCCAACGCAGTCCCGGGCGTGTGAATGTATACCAGACCGAGGCTGAAAGGATGACTGATTCATAGGTTGAGAAGAGTGTGGCCCGGTGGAGGTTCCATATGAGGAAGGTGGTGGCATTCGGCGGTAGTCTGTCTGGCCAAGATAGGGATGGGGATCCTTTTCGTCTTCTACCGTGAAAGTCCCATCGGGTTTGAAACCAAAATTCCTGACACCTTCCAAGGATGAACATCGAAACCTCATTCTGATTGGCACAAGGAGTTTTATGGACTCGGATTCCAATGGAAATATGATGAATCTCTGGTCCTGGTTAAAATTCCGTCCTCATCCTTGGACATCAAAGAACTGCGCTTGACAAACCCATGACCACCATGGCGATCAAATCTCACTTTGCTTGGCAAGGCCTTGGTCTGAAGAGATGTGTTTGCGAAGTCTTGATTTTGAAGAAGTGACTTGGTAGAGCCTTTGTCTCATGATTCTGACACAAACCTGGTAGGCATTGCGGGCCCGATGCGAGATGAGTCTAAACAAAGACCCAGCCCATCTTGTAGCAAAGTGAAGAACCGGCGTGACCAGAGAAGCCCCACTCTAAACAAATGGCTTGACGAAAGTCCTCCCTCAAAGAGTACAGTGCAGCTCTAATGCAAATTGAATTGTCACGTA
Source organism: Adenophora triphylla var. japonica (assembly GCA_022495995.1). NCBI lineage: Eukaryota > Viridiplantae > Streptophyta > Magnoliopsida > Asterales > Campanulaceae > Adenophora > Adenophora triphylla. The sequence goes on along the minus strand of JAFEMH010003480.1, from coordinate 178,867 downwards.
GCAAAAGAAGCAACCCATCCTTCTATATTTACTTTATTATTTTCTTTAGTCAATTAGTCAACCGGAGGAAAATGTAAAAGAAAGACAATTTAGGAATGTATACCTGCAGGGGCATATTTTTCAAAAGTGGAGACGAATCCCCGATTTGTATTATTTGATGGCCTCATTTGATGAAGGCACAAAAGAACTCGCTTTGGGTTTGACTCTTTTGAGAGAGCATACGTGTAGAAAGGTTTGTAAAAGTGTATGGAAGCCCCTGCTGACAGAAAATTAGTGTTTAGCTCTATTTTTCCTATAATGTAAAAAAAAAAAAAGAAGACTTGTCGAGACATCTAAAAACATGTTTTATTCAAAATGATCACAAGATTGCTTAAAACCCTTTATTAATGTTCGGGTTACTCACACCTCTAATCTCGATATGAACAAACATTTTGATTAATCATGAGGAGAAAGTCGACCAATACCAAGGGTTAAGTTGGCGAATTGCGAAGAAAGATTGTGCACATGAGAGGCCATTGATGAGACCGAATTTTCTGGGATTTGAATGTGTTTATGACCGGACCATTTCTGGTTGCCTACGTTCCCCTTAATATAAGGAGCTCAGGTCGCCGTAGTTCGGGCTTGTACTGTGTTTGGCTTTGGAAAAGGGGTATGAACATTTGTGGTACTTTTTGTGAAAAGGTTCGGATAGGAAGTTTGGATGATAAGGTACGGGCCTTGAGGTATTCCTTGACAAGTCGTATTTTGATGGCTTCTTCCGTGATTTTATTCCTTCTTGATCATCATCTTTCATTGGGGGAGAAAGAATTTGAATACAGCTTAAGGGTATTTGACTGTTCCCTTGTAGTCGACAACTTCCGTTCTTCGAGCTTTAAATTTGCCCATATGTCAAGTTTCTGATTGGCGGTGCTGGATCCTTGGCCTGATTTTTTTTTAAGCTTTTGCTTGGATTTTCTCTTTTTCTTTTTTTGAAGCACATGAGGGCGAAGGCAAGCCCCTGGGTTTTTGTCGACATGGGGTCAATCTTCCGATGCTGAGTGATCTTTTGTTGTTCTTGGATGCTGCCACCGTCGTTGACTTGGTCAAGGTGATGATGGGGACATGTTTTGGAAAGTGTATGGCTTGATGGAGGCCTTTGTGAGGTAAGGGAAGTGTATGGGGAGGGCATTAGTTGACTTTCTCGCACCAATTAATTAAAATCTTAATCATTTCCAGAGATTATTTGTTGGGCAATGCGAGTGATCATTTAAAATAAAACCATTTCATTAAATGTAATGTAGGTGTGCAAATAATGTCTCAAGTCTAGCAAGAAAAGAAAAAGACTCTTTTATAGAAAATTTAAGATTAACTACAATGTCCAAGGAGGACTTGATTGAACGAAGAAAATACTAGAACCTACGAAGGTTGACTAAAAGTCTGTTTTAATATTAAAGGATGGGTAGCCCCTAGTCTAGCTACTCTTTGTTGTTGGACCACGTCTCTACCCTTCAACATTGGAAGCAAATTCCTCATGAAGCTATGACAGACTATGCTCGCCTTTGGTAACTTCAGGAATTCCCCGCTCACCGGCCCTGACGGTTGCCTTATCTGCCATTAGATCGAGAGTTCAAAGCACTTCATCAAATCCGGCCATGGTCACATGCTTGTTGCAGTCAAACCAGCCATTCTCCACATTTGTTGCGACTAAATCATCTGGCTTGGAGCTTGAATCATAAAACTCAATCATGTTTACACTCGTGTTGTTTGGGAAATGATCATTGGCAGGGTTGAGATCACTGAGGCGCTCGAGTTTGCCCTTCTTAATTAACCCCTGAATTGCCTTTCTCAAAGGCATGCGGTTGTCGGTTATATGACCGTGATACTGGTGGAAAGCACAATGCTTAGTGGTGTCCAAAGGGATTTTGGGATCCTTGGGCTGATAGTTTCTCATGGGTTCGAGGAGACCCTGCTTTAGCAAGCTTTTTAAAACTTTGCTTAAGGGAACACCCAAATCCTCGGGATGTGGTTTCTCCTTTGGGGGAGAATAAACTCTTAATGCTCTTTGATTCGAGATTCGGTCATTGACTTGGTCACTGACTTGGTCACCATTCTGAACAGGGTTTGCCGGTTTTGGTCCATTGGGGCGCTCAAGCTTGCCCGCTTCGATTAACCCTTGAACCGCTCTCTTCAAGACTGTGCAGTCGTCGGTCGTGTGGCCATAATGATTATGGAAGGCGCAGTGCTTACTCATGTCTAGGGGTGCATTTGAGCTCCTTGGATGGTAGTCCCTGAGAGGCTCCAAAAGGCCTTCCTTTACTAAACCCTTGAAAATTAAGCCCATGGGCATCCCAAAATCATCAAAATGTTCTCGTTGCCTTAGAGGACCACCATTTCTTGGTTGCTTTTGGATGCCGTCATTTGTACGCAATGCCTTCTTTCCTTTGATGGATGTTTCAGCCGTGTTGGAAGGGTAAGGTTTATAGCGATGGGACATGTTCCGACCCGTAGTGCTTCCCCGTGCACGAACCCTTTTGATGTAGCCATCGATGTAAGCGTCGAGATTTGACTTTTGATAAGACTCATTCATGTTAGATACACAAGATTGGTATGGTGAGATGGCCCGAGTCGAGCGATCGTCGATACTTTCGTTGCTAGGCTTTTCTTGTATTTTCTTAATTGGTTCTACCAATAATCCATTGGACGAGTCAATAGGAACACTAGGACTGCATGACCCCGCCACAAGATTGTCATTAGCAAACGAAACCACAGTAGGAAGTACTCTGGTGGGAGGAATGACAGTCTGAGCATTAAAAGCGTGACCGTAACCCTCCTCATAAGGCCTGGCAGTTGCCGAAAATGAGGATATATGGCTCGTAATGGTTGGATACCAGGGAGCAGTGAGTGCGGATCCAAAAGGCTGCTGAAGATATGAGATTTGAGGCATCGTAACAGTAGGACTGAACGTGTCTTGACCACACTGAGGAACGTGACTACAAGGGTAATGTGCATACTGTACTTGATGAGCAGGAGCGGCTTGCGTAGCAGCTAGGGTGGAGAATTTGATGAGGTGCATTTGACCTTGTCGGACTTCCCAACCGTAGGGGCGAGGTAGAGCTTGGAGGATGTTGTGAATCTGATAAACCTGATGAAGTGGTGATAAGAGCACAGTGGCCCATGTGATCTTGCGGTATCATAGGGGCAAGTGTGCTTCGAGAATTGGAGGAAGCAAGCTGGCCCCCTCGAACCATGGAGCACGAGAAGCGAAGCTGTCCCAAAATGGCTTGCGGAGCCATGTCAAGCTAGCTGGGCTTGAGAAGTCGTGAGCGGCCCATTCCGAGATGATGACCCGAACAGGTGATGTTGTGAAGTAGTAAAGCTTGACCCCTTCCAAGGCTGTGGGCGAAAGCCAGCCCAGTTCAATCTGGTGGTGAGACACGAGAGCGGCGAGGGCGAGGTTGACCTAGATCGGGCTGTTGAGGAGTATCGAGCTGTAGGGCTGAAATGTCTTGAGCTGACCAATTCAGGGCGATGGCCGGGCCGGGCGAGGTTTTGGAGCAGCGAGCCGGCCCATTCCAAGGCTGCGGGCGAGAACGGGCGGATTGAAACCCAAAGGTGAAAGCGAGAGGCGCGGGGGAAGTTGACCAATATCGGACTGTCGAGGAGTATTGATACAATGAGGCCAAGAGGCAGGCTGAGTGATAGGCTGGGGGATGCTTGGCCCATTAGTAGTTCCACACGAAAGGGAACGGGGCATTTGACGGTAATTGGCATGCCCGGGAGGGTAATTAGTTCCAATCTTCGCATCAACCGTAAAGGTTCCATTAGGGTTGCGAACAATTGCTAGCCCCTGGGTTCTGATACCTTCCAATAACTGACTGATCTGAGCCTCTTGATGTTGTCTTATCTGTTCCAACATATGATTCCACTGCTCGGCATTTTGCGGATTTTCGGGGTGCGGAGTTGTACGTCCCCCACAGTTCTCCTCTGAGTTGGCCATTCTGAAACATTGAGCTGAAGCGAAGGAGGAAACTGATGAAGTATCTTACTCCGGAATGACTGAGCTGAGCAAATGATGACCCGGGGTCTTGATCCAAACTTTGCTTACTATGGAAGGCACAAAAGGGTGTGGTTCAGACTCGGGAAAGCGGAACAAGTTGGTGTTTGGGCTTAGGGCTCATGCAACATGCGATTTTTCGTTTAAATTTACTTAAAACATGTTTTATTAAACCTAATCGGTTGGAAAAGATTGCTCTTCTTTTTCGCAAACTACTCTGGATCCTGGATCAGTGGGCCCCATCACTACGTCTATAAGCCCCTCGTATTCCACATGTATTTCGACTTTCCAGGGTGGACAGCCCCGGGCGAGGGTCCTATAGGGCAAGCGGGTGTAAGTACCCAAATCTGGCTCATGCCGTCCGGTTAAATTTCCCGGCAATTTCGGTAAGTTTCCCGGTAATTCCCCGGACCTTCCTAGTGTTCCGGAGATATTCCGGAACAGTCCCAAATTAATTAAAGGCTGAAGAGGAGCCTTCCTAATTAAGAAACACGTTTTTCTTAATTAGGAAGAACCTTCTAGAATTTGCCACCTTGCATGGTTCTAGAAATGCTGAGTCACAATGGATAATGCCGCACGGCTGCATTAGCTCGCGGTCCCTAGCCGCACGGCTTCATTAGCCTTATCCAGACTGCCTATAAATAGAGCCCTCCTCTACACAATTTACACAACAAAATCAACCCACAAAATCATAATACTCCCAAGAGGCTGTTGAAGATCCAAGAAGGTGAAGAAGAAGGCCAAGAAGCTCCCTCCCTCCTCCTTGAAGATCCAAGATCAACCTCTCCTCCTAGCTCCATCCAAAGAAGAAGGAAGCCATTGGTAACCTCGCACGCCCTAACCTCGCATCCTAATTGCTTTATAAATTGCTCATTGCATTGCCTTTATATTGCTTGGGACTTGGTAGATTAAAGATCACATCTTTATATTCCCCCTTCCCCTTTTGCATGCATTAGACATCATTTGTCATAAAAATGTAGTCTTTCTCCATAAAGGTGCATCCTTTGCACCCAAAACCCCCATTTTCCAATAAAAATGTCATTTTTATGCATCCTTTGCATATAAAAATCAAATCTTTTCAATCAAAATGCATCCTTTGCATTCAAAATCCCTTTTTCAAGCATCATTTGCTTTAAAGACCATGTCTTTACCATGAACTAGCATCATATGCTTTTCAAAATGCAATCTTTATGCATCATTTGCATAATGAATGTCAATTTCTTCATAAAAATGCATCATTTGCATAAAAATCATATCTTTATGCATCATTTGCAATAAAGATCATTTCTTTGAATCAAGTGCATCATTTGCAACCCAAAAATGTCATCTTTTCATTAAAAATGTCATTTTTACATACATTCCCCCATTCCCCATTAGTAACCTCGGAACGGACCGGTGTAAAAGATCCTATCTTTACATCGTTCCTTCCATAAAGGTTTCATAATCTCTTTAGAAAAGGGACACCTTCGAACCCTATATCTCCGATTATCACTTAAGATGAGTATGAAGCATCTATACAAGCTCGACCATCTTAAAGTGTAGGATTGATGGGCTAAGGACCCTCCTTTTCTAAAGAACCTCATCTTTGACTACAAAGAGAGTCATTCTCTCGATCACGCAAGTCCCAAGGTCCAAAAAATGCGATGATCACAAGTCCAAGATGAGGGCGGGATCATAATCCCGAATACATAAAATCCAAGAAATCCCGAGCGACAACCAACAAATGGTTTGTACGTCCGGAAGACGACTTGGGACATTCCCTCCTTATTTTCAAACACATGCACACAAGAAAGCACGCAAGCAAGCACGATTAATGGGATCTTGGGAGACTTGCTCCGGCAAGGCACCTTGGGTGAATGACGATCCGTTCTTCCCAAGGGGTAACTTAACCTCCGAACCCATAAAACCTTTTTTTCAAAGTTTTGAGGTAATCAAAATGGCGTGGCGACTCCGTTTTTCAAATTAAACCGGATGTCTTCAAACTCGCGTGAATCCAACAAACACAAAAATTTGGGCACACATTCACAGTTTGGCGACTCTGCTGGGGACATCCCAAAGGAGAAAAGCTTTTATTTTCAAAACAAAAATCGATACTCGGTATATAGGTGGAAACCACTTACCCTTCCTGTACACTCCCTGACGTGGGAGTTGGGATAACCGGTGGTTTAACAATCCCACGTACCAGTATCCCTTTTCGGAAAAATTTTGGAAAAATAAAAGAAAGCTTTTCACTTTGAGCGGGTTAGACTCCCGTCGCCGATTTCATTAATCATGCTTGCTTTCTTTACCATGCATTGCATCATTTGCATCTTGGAATCTGTGCATACTTTGAACGGAAAAAAAACCCGAAAATAGCAAAAGGAGTGGAACCTGGAAAATTGATCCATGCAGTCGTACGGCTCAATCCTCATTGGATTCTGACCTGGCGACCTCAGTGGCAATTCCACCAGGAAAAATCATGGTTAATCTGGCGATCCCTAGCGGCTTGGGGCTACTCGGCTCCATGGCCCACTGGGGCTCCCGAAATTTACGTGCTTATGTGTTGCATTCTCCCCGTCCCGAAAATCATTCCTTTAAAACACATTTACGAAAATCTCTGTTTTAACTCAAAAAGGAACATTTTTAGGAGACCGCACACTACGCGCACTGATATATCTGTACACTTTTGCACGCACGTCCTTCAAACCCGAGGGTGGTTCTAGGCTGCGATCACGGACAGCCTTACGATGCTCCCGGGCGCGCACGGAATCATCCCAACCTCCCCATGGCAGCCAGTGTCGACCAATGCACAGTCCGTGTCACACATTTCAAAAAACCGTGACTTTTGGTTGGTTTTTGGTCTAGTCCGTGTCATATAGCCCAGTTGCATACCCTCGTAAAGGTCAAGCCTTAGTTCATAACGGAAGAAGAACTCTGCCAAAATTCCGACAAGGAAAAATTGGCGAGATCTTGACTCCGACATTGACTATTGACCTTAACCTGCACGGAATGCGTAAGAGTCAAGACCGAGTCTTTGCCAACAAATCAAAAGATCTTTCGCTCAAGCGAAGCTCTGCTAAAATTCCGACAAGGAAAAATTGGCAAGATCTTGACCCGGCATTGACTTCGATTCTAACTCACGCCCGGCGTATGCAACGAAGTTCAATGTGACACTGTGTCATCCGGCTTTTGCCGCCCGACCCATGCCTATTATCTTCTCGGACATTACCGAAAGTCAAAACGTCATTGCGAAAATCTGCCAAAATCCTATCAAGGCAGAAAGACGAGACTTTCCCGGTATTGCCTTGACTATAATCCGCATCGCTCGTGCGTTGAAAGTTCCTATGACCCGCTAGACCCGTTAGGAGCGTTCTTTACTCTCGGTCGGTGGGATCCGCGTGCCCTATAGGACCCTCGCCCGGAGTTGTCCACCCTGGGAGGTCGAAATACAGGTGGAATACGAGGGGCTTATAGACGTAGTGACGGAACCCACTGATCCAGGATCTAGAGTAGTTACGAAAAAGAAGGGCAAACCCCCTTTTTCCAACCAAATAGATATTAATAAAAGAAACTGTTTTAAGTAAACTGGAAGATTCTAATTTGCATATTGCACGAGCCTTGACTAAACACCTACCCCGAGTCTAAACCTTTCTTATCCCTTTCCCGCAGCGAGAAAGAAGTGGGTGAGAACACCGGGTCGTGACTTGTTAGCGCAGAATTCTCGGACAGTTCGCTGAATCCTCGGTTTGGTCAGTCCAGAGTCGAATGTCCGATTCGACAAACAACAGACTTGGTTTGGGTAACCAGATGACTAGGGAAGCAGAGCTAGCCTATAGCCAATCCCCTCCTCCATCCACATATAATCCTTTGCCAAAGACTGTCCCTTTTCAGTCTTCCCCAACATCCCGAGCCGTCAGGGTCCCGACACCCCCACAGCCTTTGCATCCCCCCGTGGGACTCTTTCCCTCCTTTCAGCCTAATCCAAATCCCTTTACTTTGGAATCCCAGTACCAACCTGACCTCTCTAATTTCGTCAACGCCTGTGAATTTGCCTATATCTCAGACAGTGGTAGTGAAGAATCAGTCGGGAACGAGAATAGGAATGGATGGATTTACAGTGATGATGACAGTTCGGTAGAAGGAATGGACTTGGAGTCAGCAGAAGTGAAACCCAAAGGGCAAGATGAGGTAGAAAACCACCGACCCGAAATAGGAGATGAAATCACTTCAAAGTGTATTTGCAGCCTGTGTGAAGGCTCGGAAAAGGAAAAAGATGCTAGCTTAGATGAGGCAGTATATGAGTCCTACATCCTAGAGTTCAATACTCCTTACAAAGACTTGGTCGGTGAATGGAGGGATTTAATTGAAGCCCTAGCTGAAAGAGGAAAGTGGGCTCCACCCGCCGATCTGGAAAACGTAAGCATCGCGGAAGCCAAACTCTCATCAGGAAGAGTAGACTCTGTTACGGTGTTAGTAGTCACTCCTGAGACCTTGTCCGAAGAAGAGTGTATGGATGCCCTGGAAAGAGTCTTAAGTCTCGAGGCGACCCTGTCCCCTTTATGTCTGTGACGACAACGATGTTTTCTTGGTGATTCCCAAGTCGGAGGAGGAGTCCAAGATACCTCTTATTGGCGTCAAGTATCCCGACTGCTTTTGCCCTCATTGGTCATCGAGTCAAGACGAAAGTTCCCGCGAGAGTTACTACGGTGATGCGGTGAAGACACGGTCGAAGTGACGGAAGGAACAGTAGAAGAGTGGTTAGCCCAGAAGCCAAAAAGCCCAGAAAACCTTCCCGACAGTGAAAAACAGAAACCTGCCATGAGGTTTGACCCCGCAGAAATCCTTATTGATAATGGAATTTCTCACTTCAGAAAATGTTTGGCCAATGTCAAAGATGCCGTCAGAAGGCTGACCCCTAGAGAAAGAAGGGACATGCTTGACAGTGATGAGGAATGTGATCCCACTCTGTTGAAAAAATTGTTGGACCTGGATGAGAAAGCCAATTGCCAGGCTCCAAACCCTGAAGGTGATAACTCCTGTTGCATGTTGACTTTGAAAAGTTTGAATGCGACTGTGAGTACTGTCTGGAGTATGAGTATCAAGAATGGATTAATGAAGACGCTCCTTCGAGAAAGAAGAAGAAGAGAAAGTCCACACAACAGAAGTTAAAGGAAAGGTATGAAGCCGGAGACAAGAGTGTCGAAACTCTAGGGGAGCCTTCGCGGCAAGTTCGATTACTATGTCGGCTATGCCAAACGACGCCCGCCAAGGAACCCATCATTCAAAGCACATCGGCTGATACCCCCATGTACAGTGATCCTCTTGAAGCAGAAAGTGCTGAATTTGTGGCCATCGTGAAGTTCAATGAGAAGCTAGCGAGATCTAGAAGCGAGAATACGAAAGCCTATTGAATACCTAGCCAGTCAAGGAAGAATTAAGATCCCCTACGAAGAAGATTTCATCGGCATTATTCGAGGCCAACCCTCTTGTTGGCTACAATGACAAGGTCGTGGTGTCCAAGATCGGTAAGAGAAAATGAGTTATCGGCGGTGCATTGATAAGATGAGCCGAGACTCTTCGGTCAATGAACCCGGTTGTCACGAACGAGCTCATTGAGAGATTGCATCAAGCTACTCTAGCTCCCTCACTATCTTTCCACGGTATCGGCTGTCAATGATTTCCGGCAAGTTTTTGATCAATTTGAAGTCTCCAACTTTACGAACGCCGACAAGACTGCAACTCCCAGTGGCAACGGCAAGAAGAAGGAGTGAGATCCCGGTCCAACCCTTGTCAAGCCACCCTCGAGTCAATAAGTAGTGTAGGGTCCGAGTCGGTAGCGTACATTCGGTCGAGTCGGGAATCTTTGAATTCCGGTCCTGCGAGTCATCAGAAGGCCTCACGCTGAGGACTATCAAAATGTAATCGATGTCATCTTTCCCCTTATTTTGAATGAAATGACGGATCTTTTACGAGTATCCTCTTATTGCCAACTTAATAAATGATAAATTAACTCAAAACTTAACAACAGTTAATAATGAATCATTTGAACAAGATGCAAACACACTAAATGAACAATATATTAAAGAAATCTTTAAGCTGGTTACAGAAAAAGATGAAAACCGGGCCCAAGCTGCCGAGGAGGTTTTGACAAGTGTGAACTTGGGTACTATCGAGGAACCTAAAGAGACACAGATCGGAAACTTCTTCCAGGGGGTTGAACGGGACGGGCGATCGATGCTGCTCGGGAATACGTTGACGTGTTTGCATGGTCATACGGGGATATGCGGGGCTAGACGGTTCGATAGTAGAGCACGAGAATCCCTCTAGCACCGATGCTAAGCCAAGAGTAAAAGAGCGAGGAAGATCAAGCGAGAATGGTCTCTACGAGTCAAAGAAGAAATTGAGAAGCTACGCGGGTAGGATTCATCGAGTCATCGAATATCCGACATGGTTATCCAATATTGTGACCGTCACCAAGGCCAATGGGAAGGTGCGGCTGCTTTGTGTGGATTTCCGAGATGCGAACAAGGCCGGCCCCAGGACGATTACCCTTTGCCAAACATAGACATCTGGTGGACTCCACTTTGCCAACTACGAAGTCAAATCCTTCGTTGATGGCTTTGCGAGGATACAACCGAGATCAAGATGGCCGAGGAAGACCAAGAAAAGACGGCCTTCACCACACCGTGGGGAACTTGCTGTTATACGGTGATGCCATTTGGGCTTAAGAACGCCGGGGCTACTTACCAACGGGCGGCGGCCGCGCTTTTTCATGACATGATCCACAAGGAGATTGAGGTCTACGTAGACGACATGATAATCCACTCCAAAGGCGAGGACGGGCGGCACTTTGTTGACTGCGGAAGTTCTTTGAGAGGCCGAGACAACATTCCATGAGACTAAACCTGCTAAATGCACCTTCGGAGTGACAAGGGAAAAAGTGCTTGGGTATATGGTCACGGAGCGAGGTATCGAAGTTGACCCCCAAAGATCAAAGCCATTATGGATATGAGGCCACCTCGGACCCGAGACGAAGTCAAGAGCTTTATGGGAAAAGCTGCGGTACATTAGCCGTTTCGTCAATCGGTTGACCACTATGTGCGAGCCCATCTTCAAGCTCATGAAGAAGAACCTAAACACGAGAATGGACCGAAGAATGCCGGGATGCTTTTGACCAGATCAAGGCATACTTGGTACATCCTCCGTACTATGCCCCCACATAGACGAAACCTCTTCTGCTCTATCTCATCCTTGTCTGGCGATACGGCGGTTGGGGCTATGCTTGCCCGGGAGAAGAAAGACTCTCGGATAGAAAACGCCATTTACTTTGTCAACCGGAAGGCTGCGGGGAAGTGAGCTCAATTACTCGGCATGTGAAAAGACTGCGGGAGGCGGAGTGCAGGTAGTCGGCAAGTTGAAGCATTATATACGAAGCCCACCCTGTGAATTTGGTCTCAAGAATGGACCCCATCAAATACATCTTTGATATGCCTTCCCTCTCGATGCGTCTAGCAAAGTGGTCCTTCTTCTTAGCGAGTATGACATCAACTATGTGACCGAGAAAGGCTATCAAGGGTCAAGCGTTGTCGAGACCACCTGGCAAACTTTCCCGATAATGAAGACGAGAGGGCATGAACCCCAATTCCCGGATGAAGGGATCTTTGCGGTCGAGCACGAAAACCGATGGCAATTGTTCTTTGACGGAGCCGCTAACAAAAGAGGAAACGGTATCGGGATGCTGCGGTCGATCCGAAAGATGAGCATACACCCATAGCCCTCAAGTTGAACTTCCGCCACGAACAATGTTGCTTAGAGTATGAAGCTTGCATTCTTTGGTTTGGAAGTTTGCCTTAGAAAGTAATGTCAAGGAGCTAGAAGTTTACTGAGACTCGGCCACGATCATCAACCAGGTTTCCAACAAGTGGAAGGCTGTGGACCCTAACTGCGGCGGTATCATGCCCATATGGAGGAGTTATTTGGACGGTTCGGAGAAGTGACCTTCCACTACTTGCCAAGGGAAAAGAACAGATTCGCAGATGCCTTAGCTACTCTAGCCTCATTGGTAGAGATCCCCGAGGGAAAAGCCATAAAATCCTTCCGAGTGGGGTAGAAAAGAAGCCCCGGACTTTGTTGTGAAGTAGACACAGGATCCGAGCCTATAAAGGAACCTGGTACAATCAAATTTACCAGTTCCTCAAAGATGGAGAGTCGGCTTTCGAGACAAAGAAGGTAGACCAAAAGAAGGTGTCGAGCCAAGAGCTTGCAAGCCACGAAAAGGTTGGCTTCCCATTATGTCATTCTAGGAGGCAATCTATACAAGAAGCGATACCAAGGACCACTCCTCTTGTGCGTCACTCAAGAAAAGGCCAAAGAATTGATGGCTGAAGTCCACAATGGTCCTGCGGTCCTCATATGAATGCGAGCCACGATGCAAGTGATCCTCGGAATGGGTTACTCTTGGATTTCCATGGAAACAGTGTGTCCGGCACGTCCGAGCATGCGACAAGTGCCGGCGGTTTGCCCGGCCTCAACCATCTCCCGCCTCATGACACATGTCTTGCATGACGACTCCTTGGCCGTTCGCAACTTGGGGTATTGACGTGATAGGGAAAATAGCCGGCGGGAAGCAATGGACATGAATTTGTGCTAGTAGCCATCGACTACTTCACCAAGTGGGTAGAAGCCAAGTCTTACAAGGTCCTCACTTCCAGAAAGGTGGCCCAGTTCATCAAAGAAAACATAATGTGCAGATATGAAGTGCCCAGCGAGATCATTTCCGATAATGGGTCGCACTTTGAAGGGGCTGCGATAGGTTCTTTGTCGAGAATTATGAATCACTCGCCACAAGTCGTCTCCGTACGAGACCTCGAGACTAATGGAGCCGTGGAAGGCTGCTAATAAGACGCTCGAACGGATCATCGGAAGATGGCCACCCGTGGTCGTGATTGGCCCGAAAAGCTGCACTTGGCACTGCAGGGCTACGAACGTCTGTCGAACGGCTACGGGAGAAACTCCTTTTGCCTTAACATGGAAGCGGTGTTACCGGTGGAGTTGGAAATCCCGTCATTAAGGGTCCTCCTGGAAAACGGTGTCAATGAAGTAGGATGGTTGCGCGGCCGGCATGATGAGTTAGCCACGCTTGACGAGAGAAGGCTAAAAGCCATGGAACACACCGAGCCTACCAGAGGTGGATGGCCGGAGCGTTTGATAAAAAGGTCAAGGCCGGAGACATCAAAGAGGGTGACTTAGTTTTGAAAGTGAAGCCCCCTACCGAGAAACTGACCCCACAGGAAAATGGGAACCCGTTTGGATCGGCCCTTATGTGGTGCAGAAGATACTATCGGGAGGGGCCATGAAGCTTGCAGACTTGGACGGCAATCCCTTTGTCCACCCAGTCAACGGTGATAAACTCAAAAGATACTATGTCTAAAAAAAATAAAAAAAAATAAATAATAAAAAAAAAAGTGCAAAAAGAGTAATACCCAGCTAGACTGAAAACCCCAAAAAGGGCGGTCTAGGCAAAAGACAGGGTTGCACATAAAAAATCTTAGTGCAAAAAGAGTAATGCCCAGCTAGGCTGAAAACCCAAAAAGGGCGGTCTAGGCAAAAAACAGGGCTGCACATAAAAAAATATATATAGTTCACCAGAATGAACTACGAAGACCTGAGCCCCTTAGTCTTTCTTGTAAAAGGGGAACGTAGGCAGCCATATATGGTTCGGTCTAAACAATAAAAAGGACAATCAAGCTTCCATGAAGTGCGTCCTAAATAATAAAGGGTATTTCAGTTTTCATAAAACGGGTCCCAATCAATAAGACATTTGAATTTTCATGAAATGTGTCTTGATTAATTTTTAAGATAATATTTCTTGTTCATTACAAGTTAAAAACTTCTTGATGAGTTCAAGCACGGTCTACCTCTTGATTCTGCTAACCTGCTACAAAGATCTAAAATACAATAAAATGCCTAAATAAACTAATGTGTTTGCAAAATGGCAATAAGGGAATCCTAAGAGAAGATCTGTCAGTCGTCATTCGCTGAGTCTTCTTTGGTCTTTTTCCCTTTTCCTCGACCCTGTCGAGTCTTCTTTCTCTTTTTATCTATAATGTCGGTATCCCTCATCCCGACCTCCGGTATCCTCACTGGAGCCTCTACCAAACTCGTGTCAATAAGTGCTCTCTCTACCCGAGCACGAGTCCGCACCTCCTCCCTCTGAGCCTCAGTCAAAGGAGCGACCTCGGACAACCTCTTGTACCGAGCCTCCATGTCTCTGACCAAGTCACCTGACTGGTTATGGCAACTCGCTTTAGCCTCAGTCTCCCTCGAGTCTGCTCGAGTCACGGTCGGCCCAATAAAGCTTGACGTCTCTCCTCCAAGATGACACGAGTCGCTCCCATCTCCCTCTCGTACCGGTCCAAGTAGACGGTGGTCAAGATGGCACTCTTCCTGCTCTGAAAATAGCCACAGGTGGGAAAGCGGCATATGTCCAAGCCCTCGAGAAGAAAGAGAAGGGGCCATTTGGATCCTCATATCCAATGACACCACCTCCATGGTGTGAATGTCCTCCCAATCACTCAATGGCTCTGTAAAGCCCCAAAGCTGCTGGATACTAAGCGGGGAATGTAGAAGGATGACCGGCGAGAATCCTGGAACCCTCACGCATAGGACTCTGAAATATCCTCACGGTTCGCAACCTCCAATGAGGTATCCACCAACGGATGTCCGAAGTGGATAGCCTAGCCATCGTCAGCTCCCAGCTACTCTGGTCATGTTGCCTCGGTGCACCCCTCCGAGAAATCACCCAAGGGCACTGAGTCGGAAAAGCCCCTGACAAAGCCCCGAGCCTCTCCTGCAGCCACAAAGTCAGCACAGCTGGACTCCCAGACCTCATGAAATGGTCTCCTCTAGCCATCCTGTCAATGCCATGAAGTGTCTCTCCCAAAACATGCGGGACAATATCCTTCCCAGCCTTGCAGTCTCTAACCATGTCCAAGAGACCACCATGACAGATCCCCACGGACTCAGCGGTGAACAGAGCAGAGAATACGCAAAGGATAAATGCGTCCATAGCCATCGTGGTCGCAGCCATATCTGGAGACCCAAACCTGCCCGGGATATCAGAAAGGTCAATCCTGTCCGGGGCTACCATCATCCTCTCAGCCTCCCCCAAAGGAATCTGCAGAAAAGATGCAAGCTTTACCGCCACCGGCACGTCTCCGATCAGTGGAATAGATATAGCCTCAATCTCGGGACCCCCAATCAAGGCTCGGAAGTCTTCATGCGTCGGGACAATATCGTTATAAGAAAAGCAGTAAACATGTCTCCGGACGTCCCAGAACTTTGCTGCGGCTCTCAAAAGGTCCCAATCGGGCGGGAGATCCCTCAAATGCCATAAAGACTTGATCTTGAAGGAAGAATCAAGCAGCCCCCTATGAGATTGGAAGTTGTGTCTCACCCAAGATTGAAGATCGGACAGAAAACGGTCTCGCTTCCCCCTTTGCAATCTAACGGGCTTCTCCATCGCAAAATGACCAAAGATGGTGCTTTTAGGTCCAAAATGTGCTCTGGGAACAATTGGGACAAGTCTAAGTTGAAAATGAAATGAAATGGCCAAGCCTTGCTTTTATTCAGAAAATAACCAGTTCAGACAGGCGTGAGCCGCACGGCTTCATTTGCCCTCTGGACAAAACCGCACGGCTACATTAGCCATCTGCAGAAAAAAATTCTGCAGCAACCAAGTTGCTGCCCAAGGGAGTTTTCACCCCACTTTTTCAACCAAAACCTGTACAAAAACATATCCAAAAGCCATTCAAGCATTTATTTACCATTATAAATCATTTTGGCCCAGTTTCAGCCCCGATTCCAAGCAAAAAATCGCCCCAAGACTCAGATAATATGCAAATTTAAAAAGCATAAATTAAAAAAGTAAATAAAGCATAAGTACAATGTCTTCGCCCCATCGGCGCCCAAATAAAGCAAAAAATAAACAAAGTGTGCATCAAATGTGTTCATTGTTTGTTCTGTTCCTAAATCCATTCTAGAGACCTCCTAGGCCTCCGATTCTTCCTCATCTTCATCACTGTCAGCTCTCCCCAGCTCAGATGAAAGCTATGGGTCTTGTCCCACCAGAACTCAGAAAGGGCCTGGATCAAGCCCTTGCTCTTAGAGGTGATATGAACACCCCTGCCGATAGCCTCAACGAATGAATCCAGGCCGGTAGCCCTCACCAAATCCTTGGGGTTCACCCCATTCTTCTCAAAATCCGGCATCCTTTGCCAAAGCTTGACTGCAATCTCCGATGGTCCTCTAGACTTGTTCTCCTGTAGACAAGCAAAGCACAAAAGAAATGTGTCAGTCCTTCATCATTTTCAAAAGCATGCATATATTCAAAAGTGCACATATTTTCAAAAGAAAAGCATTCAAAAAAAAGTTTTCCTAGCATCATTTGCATCAAAAAAAAAAAAAAAAGGAAGTGTCTTTCATCACTTGAAACGCGTCATGTCAAGTCTCATTGCTTTCCTAAAGCACAAAATCACAATTTTCACAATTCTTTGCACATAAGCATTATTCTTTCAAAAATGGCATGCATGAATCCTTTTCATCTTCCAAAATCATGTTTTCTCAAAATTTTGACTTAGTTCTAGCACATGCAAGAACTCCGTCTCACTTTAGACAATTATCATTCTTACTTTATTTGCGAGAAAAAAGTGGGTCATTCCCATTATTTTTGTCAAACAAATTGCACATTGCATGTTCTTAGCCTCATAGGTTATTCATCAATATCTCAAAATCATTCAAAAATCCTAGGAAATTCCTAAGTTCAAGTCAAGCCCTAAGTCATTCAAAATTCAATCAAAATCGACGGAATTGAGCCAAATAAGAATGCTTACCCCAACCGGACGCGGGTCGATTTGTGCTCTCTTCTCCCCGGGTAAAGCTCCGACGGAGGCGTAAGAAAGTCATACTTTCTTTCCGTTCGCACGAGCTCCTTTCTCCTCCTCCGAGCGGCCGCCGAGATGTTTCTTCTTGCTTGCCTCGGTATAGGATTGCCCTCCGGATCCATCTCAAATCAAGGGAAGCAAGGGGATTGAAAGAATTTCGAAATTCTCTTCCTCTCTTCTCTCTCTCTCTGCGTTCTTGGGCGGCAATACAATGCCAATGGCCCGTTCAAATCTGATTTTAAATAATTTGGAAAAAACAGATCTCTAGCCGTACGGCTCCTTTTTCTCCATCTCATGCCGGGCGGCCTCATTTGCTCTGAGCAGAAAATTACAATCCTGCCCCTGGACCTTCCACTTGGGCATGCAATTTCCGTTATCTTTTAACCAAGATAACATCTTTTTCAGAAGATATCCCTTATCTTTTAAGCAATTGAGCTTTCTTCCCAGTCGCCTCTGTTAATTCCGTTGTAACGGGATAATGCTAGGTGACAACCTCCGAATTGTCAAAACTCTTAACTTAAGCTACCTCTATCCCGAATAGTGACGTATGCTAAGTTATCCTAACTTAAGCTACCTCTATCCCGAATAGTGACGTATGCTAAGTTATCCTAACTTAAGCTACCTCTATCCCGAATAGCGACGTATGCTCAAGTTCCTCTAAACTTAAGCTACCTCTATCCCGAATAGTGACGTATGATCGAGTTATTCTTAACTTAAGATACCTCTATTACGAATAGTGAAGTATACTTAAGTTCTTCTAGCTTTAGCTACCTCTATCTCTGTCAAAAAGAGATAGCGCTGTAAGCTTTAGTCTCCGTTATTTCCGTCATAAAGAAATAACGCCATCTAGCTTTAGCTACCTCTATCTCTGTCAAAAAGAGATAGCGCCGTAAGCTTTAGTCTCCGTTATTTCCGTCATAAAGAAATAACGCCATCTAGCTTTAGCTACCTCTATCTCTGTCAAAAAGAGATAGCGCCGTAAGCTTTAGTTTTCGTTATTTCCGTCATAAAGAAATAACGTCATCCAGCTTTAGCTACCTCTATCTCCTCGATAGTGATGTAAGCTCTAGTTTTCTCAGGTGACAACCTCCATTAATTGTCAAAACCCTCAAGGATCCTAGACATCGTTCCTAACTATCTAGTGATGCTTGAACTACGATCAAGGCTTGATTCCTCCGGGATACGTAGGTAGCCTTTTATAAAAGGTCCAGCCATCCGACCACTTTGGTCACCCTGTTCCTCCGTCACTCCTCAGTGATGAAGTAGTCCCTCATAAGAGACTTTGTTATCCGACCACCTCGGTCACTTCTAGCATATCCCCAGTAGGATCAATTGCTTGACCTCCTAGGTCATTTTCTTTTCTATTTCCCCAGCAAGAGACCAGTTTCTCTTCTCCATTCCCCAGCGGATCTATTCCGAACTACGGCCTGGCTTGATTCCTCCGGGATACGTAGGTAGCCTTTCATAAGAGGTTCGGCCACTCGACCACCTCGGTCTCTCAATCCGTCTCGGCATTCGCCGAGATCGGATCCTTTTCCTCGACAACCCCACTCGCCTTGCAAGTGACGTTGCCGAGGGGCTTCTGTAAGTACCCAATCTGGCTCATGCCTTCGGTTAAATTTCCCGGCAATTTCGGTAAGTTTCCGGTAATTCCCCGGACCTTCCTAGTGTTAGGAGATATTCCGGAACAGTCCCAAATTAATTAAAGGCTGAAGAGGAGCCTTCCTAATTAAGAAACACGTTTTTCTTAATTAGGAAGAACCTTCTAGAATTTGCCACCTTGCTTGGTTCTAGAAATGCTGAGTCACAATGGATAATGTCGCACGGCTGCATTAGCTCGCGGTCCCTAGCCGCACGGCTTCATTAGCCTTATCCAGACTGCCTATAAATAGAGCCCTCCTCTACACAATTTACACAACAAAATCAACCCACAAAATCATAATACTCCCAAGAGGCTGTTGAAGATCCAAGAAGGTGAAGAAGAAGGCCAAGAAGCTCCGTCCCTCCTCCTTGAAGATCCAAGATCAACCTCTCCTCCTAGCTCCATCCAAAGAAGAAGGAAGCCATTGGTAACCTCGCACGCCCTAACCTCGCATCCTAATTGCTTTATAAATTGCTCATTGCATTGCCTTTATATTGCTTGGGACTTGGTAGATTAAAGATCACATCTTTATATTCCCCCTTCCCCTTTTGCATGCATTAGACATCATTTGTCATAAAAATGTAGTCTTTCTCCATAAAGGTGCATCCTTTGCACCTAAAACCCCCATTTTCCAATAAAAATGTCATTTTTATGCATCCTTTGCATATAAAAATCAAATCTTTTCAATCAAAATGCATCCTTTGCATTCAAAATTCCTTTTTCAAGCATCATTTGC
This sequence comes from Adenophora triphylla var. japonica, assembly GCA_022495995.1. Taxonomy (NCBI): domain Eukaryota; kingdom Viridiplantae; phylum Streptophyta; class Magnoliopsida; order Asterales; family Campanulaceae; genus Adenophora; species Adenophora triphylla. Next base: position 159,536 of record JAFEMH010003480.1, on the reverse strand, counting down.
TTTAAAGACCATGTCTTTACCATGAACTAGCATCATATGCTTTTCAAAATGCAATCTTTATGCATCATTTGCATAATGAATGCCAATTTCTTCATAAAAATGCATCATTTGCATAAAAATCATATCTTTATGCATCATTTGCAATAAAGATCATTTCTTTGAATCAAGTGCATCATTTGCAACCCAAAAATGTCATCTTTTCATTAAAAATGTCATTTTTACATACATTCCCCCATTCCCCACTAGTAACCTCGGAACGGACCGGACCGGTGTAAAAGATCCTATCTTTACATCGTTCCTTCCATAAAGGTTTCATAATCTCTTTAGAAAAGGGACACCTTCGAACCCTATATCTCCGATTATCACTTAAGATGAGTATGAAGCATCTATACAAGCTCGACCATCTTAAAGTGTAGGATTGATGGGCTAAGGACCCTCCTTTTCTAAAGAACCTCATCTTTGACTACAAAGAGAGTCATTCTCTCGATCACGCAAGTCCCAAGGTCCAAAAAATGCGATGATCACAAGTCCAAGATGAGGGCGGGATCATAATCCCGAATACATAAAATCCAAGAAATCCCGAGCGACAACCAACAAATGGTTTGTACGTCCGGAAGACGACTTGGGACATTCCCTCCTTATTTTCAAACACATGCACACAAGAAAGCACGCAAGCAAGCACGATTAATGGGATCTTGGGAGACTTGCTCCGGCAAGGCACCTTGGGTGAACGACGATCCGTTCTTCCCAAGGGGTAACTTAACCTCCGAACCCATAAAACCTTTTTTTCAAAGTTTTGAGGTAATCAAAATGGCGTGGCGACTCCGTTTTTCAAATTAAACCGGATGTCTTCAAACTCGCGTGAATCCAACAAACACAAAAATTTGGGCACACATTCACAGTGGGTCCCACCGACCGAAAATGAAAACGATCCTAAAAGTCTGGCGGGTAATCGAGTTTTAACGAGCATTCGATGTAAATTACGGACAAAGCTGACGTCAAAGTCAAGATCATGCCCGAGGGCTCGACAAAAAGTCGGCATGATTCGGACTGATAAATGTCCACAATTGATCTTGACTTGTCGTCAATTAGGTCGTAATTGGGCATGGAATAATCGTTAATCCTTGATGACTCAGTGTCATGCTGGGAGTCAGTGTATAATTTGTGCCAGTCAGAGTCAAAGTCAAGGCGCCAGTCAATATCTGGTCAAAGTCAGTGACAGAAAACCGGCAGGACTTCGACTGATTAGGGTCCCGAAAGATATTGACTTGGTATGCCGACTAAGGCTTGAAAGGAAAGGTCTATACACAGACAGGGCATGACACAGACCAGACTAAAAACCAACCGGGTCTCGGACAAAGTGTGTCACGGACAAGTGCATGGTCGACATGAGGCTCCATGGGATGTTTGGGTAGTCCCGTGCTTGCACCGAGAGGCGTAATAAGACCAAACGGGCCGCTACAGGGATTTCCCCGGGTTAGGGACGTAGTGTGCAGTGTAAGGTCACGTGCGCGTAGTGTGCAAGCAGTCTATCTTCTTTTTCTGAGTAAAATAGAAATTTTCGCATGTGTCTTAAGAAGTATGATGCATGCACAAAATGATTTTTTTATTTGAAAACTTTTTTATTTGATTTCTTTTTGAATTTTTTTTTTGAATTTTTTTTTTTGAAAGGAAATAACACATAAGCACATAAGCACATAATTCAAAATTCAAGGCAACGGGTCCGATAGTCAAAATTTTGACTTTTTCCGAGGCGGCCAAAACAACACGAAAATATGAAAAATCAACACACACACAACAAATGATTTCAAATGCCGGGACGGAAGCTTGACCCTCAAAAGTTTTTCTTTTTTTTTTTTGAAAAGATAAAACTCGTTTCTTCCCCAGCGGAGTCGCCACTGTGATGTACCCGATTTTTGAAATCAAACGGAGTCGCCACGCCATTTTTATTTTAAGGGCCAAAACTTTGAAAAATGCCCGAGATTAGAGATTTGGGTTCGTAGGTCACGTTACACTCCGGGAAGAACGTTAGTGTTCACCCGGAGTGCCTCGTAAAACGAGTCTTCCAAGCATTAAAAACCATTTGTTTGTGTGTGTGTGTGTGTGTGTGTGTGTGTTTTGGCCAAAATAAGTTCAAACTGAAAAGTAAAAATTGAGGACTCTTTGTAAGACTTTGAACAAATCCCATGATTTTTGGTGTGATTTTAGGGTTGAGTTTTGGTACTCAAAAGACCTTTTGAGTTGAAAATCAATTCTGCCAGAATGAAAAAGGCAGTGGACACTAGATTTTAAAATGGATTTAAGAGCTTTAAAATCTCATAATCTGGGGAAAGTCCGAGAATGAAAGTTGTTCAAAACGCCTTAAATAAGGTTTCTGCAAAAGTATTTTTCATTTGGAGATGATTTGATAGACCAAAACCTTCTGGAAATCTCATATGTGAAATCTGGATTTCCAGAGACTGATGAACTGACCTTTGAAAAATAATTTGAAAAATAATTTGAAAAAGGGAGTTTTACTCACGCAAAAAATAAAGTAAAAATATGTCTGGAAAGATCTGGATGTTGGCTACAAAAAGTATTTTGTAGTCAACACCCAATTCCAAGTTCTTATGTGTACAAAAAATTAGACCATGGACAGAGGTCTCAAAGAAAGGCTACTGGACAGCAACTTCCTCTTGAAGAAAAGTGAGATTTAAAGGGAGTTTTGCATCCATGCTTGTCCCCATTTCCTTAGGATTTTATTAGTAGTCACTAGACATTTTAGTGGTGATCTACTATATCAAGCCATCCTTAGGGTACATTAGGACTTTAAGCATTTCATTTGCTTGGGAAGGGGAATTTTATCCTTTGAAAGAAAGATTTGATGTATGAAAATGATTTTTAGGGTTTTGAAAATGTGTTTGCAAGTAAGTAAAAACACTTTGAAAGTAATGTTGATCCTTGTAGAGGATCATCCATGGAGATGAACTTCCATGGTGATCCTCTTGGATCTAAAGCAAGAAATGAACAAATTACATCTTCAAAGTTTGAGATGCATGCATGGATGAGAGAGATTTAGGGTAGGGAGAGGGAGGTTATACCTATCTTCCCTTGTATTTGTGTTTGTGTTTGAGTGGATTCAAGGCTTGAAAGTGTTTAGGGTTTGAATGTGTTTAGGGTTTGTGATTAGAGTTGGTCAAAGAGAAAACAAGTAGATAACACTTAAGTCCTCTATGTTTTCTCTCTAATCCTCCTCCTAAGGAGTGATTTAAGCTTGGGCTTGTGTATGTATGAGAGTGATTTGAGAGTGTTTGGAGTGAGTGGGGTTTGGGAAAGATTCAAGAGAAAATGGTGGCAATTCAAGGGAATTCCCACTGTTTTCTCCCTATTTTTCGCCAGAGTTTTGCTTCTGTGAGTAAATTGTGTTGTGTAAACTGAGAGAGAGGGGTTCAATTTATAGGCCACTGTAGAACTCAAACAGATCCGCGCGGATCAGTGTGCAAACGTGCACTGTTCATCTGCTGCAGTGCAGGCTTTGGACAGGAATAATATTTTTCAAATTAAGCAACCAGTTTTTGTCCCGGCAGCTTCCATTTCGAGTTTTTTTGGCCTTTTTTGAGATTCTTTTCTTGGTTTAACTTTAAATAGCAATCCCTACTTTATCCTTACTTTGTTAGAAAAGTTAGGAATTGTTAGAAATGCTAGGAATGTTAAGACTTTCGTTAATTTTCTAACGAAAATGCTAACAACTCAAATTGGAGCACTTACAGCTGGTCGTCTTTAGAGAGTGACCCTCGATATTATGTCCAGGCCGGCATTATGCCTGAACCCATTGAAGAGGTGGTTCCCCTTGTTTCCATTGCTAGGGGCAACATGTTTCCCGATTGGAGGATACACCCTGGTTTCGTCTTTCATGCTGATTGTGGTTTCTACAAACAAAACAACGACAAGTGTCTAACCGAGGATGACGTCGTCGGCTGTAATCTTTCCCGTCTTTTATACTTATCAAATTTTCATCTTGATCTTTGCCTTCCTCGTAATGTATGCTAACTCTTTTCGTATTTGCAGATTTGATACTAGAGCAGGAAAGAGAGATGTCTCAGAGGAAGCTTGACCCTTTGGTGTTGTTGAAATAGAAGAGGAAAGCCTCCCGCTCCTCGACTATCTCTAAGCGGCAAGAGGAGGCTACCTAGCGCCATGTGATCCTCTCTACCAAAGAGGGCATTGCATTACCCCTTGATCCACCGAGGGGAGCTGTCGAGGAGGCTCAGGGTTGAGACTAGAATTCAGACTGTAGAGGGGCATAGCCTCCAAGTCCAAACTACTGAAGCCGAGGGAGGTGAGAGGGATGCCGACCAGTTTATAGCCGAGGAGACCACCCTGATCAGGCGGTCCTCAGGCCAAAAATGCCTAAGTAGTAATCCCTCTCCCGAGGAACCTCCCTCTAAGAGGGCTGCTGATGCTGCTCCTTCTCAAGAGCTCACCGCCCATACGGTGAAGACTTACCCCGATGTCGAGAGGGTTGTTAGAAAGTTGGCAATCCATCCCACGCTAAGGGGATTGGATGTGTTGGCTCGTACGGGTCCTAAGCTTAGGCTGGGCCGAGCAGTGGTCCATCGGGCTATGAACGAAGACCTGCTCGAACACATGGTGGTGATCCAGCCTAACAAATAGAACATAGCAAACCGAAAGGGCCTCCTCGCTGCCGAGGTAAGTCTCCTCATCATTCATCTTTGTCAATAACTTTGTCTCCTTTAAATAATTGAATTTTCATTTTTCACTGTAGCTTTGCACTATCACTGCTTATGAGGCCATTCAAAATAAGGCTGTAGACCTCAAGATCAAAGAACTTGAGGGCCAAGTAGCGACAAATGAGGCTGAGCATGCAAAGGCGGACGACATGTTGAGGTCACTGAGGGAGGAGCTGGAGGCCGAGAGAGCGGCCAAGGCCAAGGTTGAGATGGAAGCTGAGCAGGAATGTACCAAAGTCGAGGAGGCAGCTAGGGCCGGGCAGGTCGAAATTGAGAGGCTTCAATCCGAACTTAAAGCTAAGTCCGAGGAGGCCGAGGTGACTGGAGCCCGACTCAAAGAGATGGAGTCTAGCTTACCTTCACACATTGAAGATGCTCTCTCTTTGAGTATAAGGCTAGCCTGGCCTTCCAAAATGCTATAGCCGAGGAGATGGCTACGATGTTCTCTGATGGTTACTTGCATCTGGCAAGGAGATTAATGGCCGACACGTCACTCGGCATAGATATGGAGACGCTTGCCCGGCTTATAACTTAAGATTCTTATGACGAGGCAGCCAGGTCCCTCCATTACCTCGTCCCTTTTTCAAAGTATGCTCTGGGCGTGATTACTAAGAGTGACGAGGAGGCTGGCCATCCCGCCTGGGTTCCTTCTGCCATCGATCCCCAAAATATCAAAGCCATAATAGCACGGACTAAGGATGAGGACCATAGTGCTGAGGACGAGGGGGATGCTAATGCCGAGGACACCCAGCCAGTGATGACACTCAAGCTGAGGCTCAGACTCAGCAGGTCATTGTCCCTGATCCTAGAGCCGATTAGGAGGATCTTTTTAGGTCTGCTGATAGTTAGAATTTTCTTGTTTTTGTTTTTTCATGTAATAGAAGAGGAACCTTGTACTTCACTTCTTGATATCAATGAATTGCTTTTCTTTCATTCTTCATTGTACTTCTTTATTGCTTTGAGATACGAAATGCATGTTTTGAGTGTTGGTTTGTGATTTTTGCACAATTACAAGCCAATTTTTGGAAGCCGAGTAAGAATCTAGTTCGGTCTTAAACACTTGGTAGTTTGATAGTTTAGGTCATTAGGCCGAGGAGGGTTCCTCGGCATGACTGTTGGATTCTTCTTTTTCATCTCTCTATGACGAGGAAGATGACTCGTACATAGGTCTAGGATGGTTATGTCGGTAGTCGTTAGGCCGAGGTGTTTCCTCGGCAAGTCGTTAGGCTTTCTTCTTTTTCATCTACTTATGCCGAGAAAGATGACTCGTACATAGATATTAGAAGGTTTTTTCGGTAGTCGTTAGGCCGAGGTGTTTCCTCGGCAAGACGTCAGGATTTCTTCTTTTTCATCTACTTATGCCGAGGAAAATGACTCATACATAAATTTTAGACGGTTTTGCTGGTAGTCGTTAGAGCCGAGGTGTTTCCTCGTCAAGAGGTTAGGCTTTCTTCTTTTTCATCTACTTATGCCGAGGAAGATGACTCGTACATAGATTTTAGATGGTTTCTGGTCTCACCTATCCATGTCAAGGAAGAACTCGCTCAGTCATAGGTCTTGAATGAGTTATGGTGGGGGTTTTATACCTTTGAAGGCCGAGGAGGGCGCTCCTCGTCTTCCAGTGTTGTCTTTGATAGTTGTTTTGCACGTTGAAGAAGTAGATTTCATTAATTGAACTGATTACATCAAACTACAGTCCTAACTTGCTAGAAAAGTAAAATACTAACAATGATTAACCTATTACATAAAAACAAACTAAAACTAATAATAGAGTCCTGCCTTTGCTTGCCTGGGGTCCTAATTCATTTACTAGTTGTCATAGTTTGGATTTGAATTTTTTGCTGTAGGGGTAGCCAACTCAACTGGTTCGTCTACGTCCCGCAGCTCTCCTTGTCTCAAGTCATGGGTGGCCCCCGAGTTCTGGCCGTTGACGAGATGAGGGGCTGTATCTAGGACGGGCAGAACTGTATCATTGTTATCTTTATGACCATCTAGTATCTCCTTTCCAACTGATTCGTCTACGTCCCGCAACTCTCCTTGTCTCAAGTCATGGGTGGCCCCCGAGTTCTGGCCGTTTGATGAGATGAGGGGCTATATCTAGGACAGACAAAACGGTTTAGGAGAAAACTAATGGAGTTTGGCCCTATGAGGATTTTCTTCTTCTTTGTCCTTATCCTCATCATCACTGTCTTCGTTTTTTCTCTTTCGCTTGTTATCCTTCCTCAGGACATATCGATCGAGTTTGCTTTCATCAACCCACCTTTGGATCATCCTTTTAAGGGCGATGCAGTTCTCAGTGTTGTGACCGTAGTCTTTGTGGAAATCACATTGCTTAGAAGGGTCACGTGGGTATTTTGGTTGGTCACTGAGTGGACGGGAATTTGGAAGATTCACCAATTGTATGATTTCTGTGATAGGTTTGGTGAGGGGGGTGAAGATCTCAGATTTTTCAGTTCCCCACGTTCTGTTTTTGCCCTTGTAACTGCTTCCATTTTAAACCTGGTTGGTGCCAGTTGTTTCTGTTTCTGTCTTGTCAGAATTTTTCTTGCTTTTCTCTTCCGCCATGGCTATGGCGTATGCCACATTGAATAAATTGGATTTAGACTTGGACTCTCTGGCGGAGAGTTCATATATCAATTGCCCAGATCTAAGTCCGAAATTGAACCTATTGTAATAGCTCAAAGTGGTTTCATTCTTTTCTTGCTCGATGTTAGCAAGGTCAGTCAACCTTTTCTTCCTCTTCCCTGCCGTGGCAAAGTGATCCAGGAACTTCCTCCTCATATTCCTCCGGCTATCAATGCTTCCCTTTTTTAGCTCACGGAACCATGTCAGCGCTGTTCCAGAGAAGGTACTCGTAAAAGCTTTGCAGAGAATGTCATCTGCTTTGGTGAGGAGGGCCATAGTAGATTCGAAACTTTGCACATGGTCCCTTGCGTCGGTGGTTCCCGCATATTTGTCAAAACTCGAGACCTTGATGGCAGGGTTGGGTGGTAGTTCATTGATTTCTTGTGAGAATGGACGGGTGGCACTTGTGTCATCTTCCTCTGTTTCTTTTTTACCCATTTCCATCTCATCTATCCTCTTCTTTAGCATCAATAGTTCTCTGGCGTCAATACCAGAACTGAAGTGGGAGCTCCGGTGGGACCTTTCTTTTGGGAGACCATTCACCCTGCTATGTTCCTCATCTTCTCGGTGGTTCTCTCCTTGTCTAGAGGGTGTTTTTTCTTTCCTCGATTCCCCCTCATGGTGAAGGATCATTCTGTAAGGATGAGGGCTCCTCGGCCTTATGATATTTCGAGGATGAGGTGAATTATGCCGAGGATGATGGTTATGACGAGGAGACATGTTACGAAGACGAGGGGAGAAACGTCTAGCCAGACTGAGCCTTTCTCGTAAGTCAGCTGAGTTAACCTCCTGCTCCCTCGAATTAAAGTGGCTTCTCAGGTCTACCACCACATTTTCATTTCCATGATTATTTGACCGAGGACGAGGAGGAGCATCTCGGAGGTTTTGCTTAGTTGGTACAGCAGGTTCATGGTGAGGGGGATCTTGGCCACGAGGAGGGCTCCTCTGACTACCTCGCCTGTTACCCTGAGTTTCCCTTCCATGAGAATTTCCTGTCCCCGAAGGCCTGATGAACTCGACCATTTAGTTTTCGGGATCCATTTGAAACAGAGCATTTTGAGTTTCATAAATACGTTGCAAAGTCTCCATTTATTTATGTAAGAGTGTACGACGATTGATGGGCTGGGTGGAATTCTCAGCTCGTCCAGTGTCAGCCTTCCTTGTCGTCTGTCTGCTCGTAGCTCGTTTTCCTCATGGACGAGGAGGAGGAGGATTGGTAACGGCCACCTCGGCAGCTGGCTGATTCAGAGAACGGAGAGTCTGTTGTGAAATTGGGGGAATCACTACATCCACTAGCCCATACTAGCAGTCATCAACATGGAGAAAATAAATCAACACATGATAATATGAAAGAACAAGAATACCACACACACAAGAACACAAGAATTGTTAACCCGGTTCACCACCACCTGTGGCTACATCCGGAGGCACCAAGCCAGGATATCACTATAATAATATATGAAGGATTACAACTTTACATATGCACTCACACAGATCTAGCATAGTAACTCTCCATGAGCAATCTCTCATATACATTATCTCACCTCTCCAAGAACGCACAAAATAACACAGTCATGACCGGGTTGTAGGATCGCCCCCAAGGCTCTCCTAGGCCCCCGGCCCCCTCCTAGATACTATTTTGTGGATCTCCTTGATATCCTAACTTTCTCCCCTTTTTAGTACAAATATTATGGTGGTAGTCACAATATATTTATAGGGATACAAAACCTATTCCTAATCAAAACCTGATTTACCCGGAGTCCTTGACATGGAAGGAGTATCACATAAATTAGGAATACTAATTTGTTACCAAATTAATTCCTCTCCAAAGATTCCTTACACGCCTATGCAGAGAAATCCGTCCGCCACAATCTGTTCTACTGGGCGGTCGCCCACCTCCTCTATGGGCGGTCGCCCACCTCGACAGTCCCTCCGATTTTCTGCTCCTCCATGGTTTTGATCCTCTCCTTGGTTTTGGCTCCAATCCCAACAATCTCCCACCTGGAGACATAAACCACCATTGTGACATGCTCCTATCATACTCCCACCTGAGAATGATCCACCAAATATTTTACACCACCATATTTAGCCTCCACGCTCCTCCACCATGAGCCTCCACGCCCAAGTAATAAGGCGAGTTGAAACCAAGCGACGCTTCAACCTCTCCGTGTTAGATCCTTCTTGCCTCCCCAAATCAACTTCTACCTTGATTTATTTGCAAGACTAACTTCGCCTTCTCCCTCCTAGATCCACTCCCCTTGCAATGCTCCCCATGAAACTCGGACACACCTTGCTTCTGGCATTGTCTTCTTGTGGTCTTTTTTTTTTCTCGCTCTCTATTAGGTACTTGTGACTATCTCCTTGCTGGCCAGCTACACATTGTCACCTCCCCACCCTAACACACCGTTTATTGATGTCTCTCCCCTTTTTACACCAACAGGCCGGTCTCCAAGCCTCTTGCTCCCACCCGGAACGAAATTTTGATGTTGTTGGTAGAGTACAACATCCTCCTTACCCCTCATCCGTCGTTTGCGAGAAGTCCTCCTCTTCCCACGTGGTCCAACCGGCTTATACCACTCACCTTTGCAAGAAGAGATTGTATCAAAATAGGAAACGAATCAGCTGCAGAAATTCCCACCCCGAGACATGGGCGGTCGCCCAACACGCCATGGGCGGTCGCCCAAGTTGGAATTCCCCCGAGCCATACTTTCTGTCCATGTGGGCGGTCGCCCACCACCACCATGGGCGGTCGCCCGGCTCAACAGAAACTCCTCCACAATTTTCCTACTTGATCTCACCAACTCCTCCGACTTAGACTCCTTTTCTTTCATATTTTTCTCCAACCATCTTGACTTCCCCAATAAACCCTTGAACATCTCCAGATCCATCTTGATCTCTGCATCTCCAAAATTCCACCTCGAATTTCTGCAGATCTCAATAAGAAACAAACGAACTCTTCAGACTTACTGATCTTCCGCACGATCGTAGACCTATTTGGCACGTGTCATGCTTCAACCATAAACCCTAGAAGCTCTCAGATTCCTGCACGTCTTCCACACGAAGAATCTGCACGAAAAAATCTGTTGTCTCTTTTCTTCACCTTGGATCTCTCCTAGATCTCGAACCAAAGCTCTGATACCAGTTGTTGTGAAATTGGGGGAATCACCACATCCACTAGCCCATACTAGCAGTCATCAACATGCAGAAAATAAATCAACACATGATAATATGAAAGAACAAGAACACCACACACACAAGAACACAAGAATTGTTAACCCGGTTCACCACCACTTGTGGCTACATCCGGAGGCACCAAGCCAGGATATCACTATAATAATATATGAAGGATTACAACTTTACATATGCACTCACACAGATCTAGCATAGTAACTCTCCATGAGCAATCTCTCATATACATTATCTCACCTCTCCAAGAACGCACAAAATAACACAGTCATGACCGGGTTGTAGGATCGCCCCCAAGGCTCTCCTAGGCCCCCGGCCCCCTCCTAGATACTATTTTGTGGCTCTCCTTGATATCCTAACTTTCTCCCCTTTTTAGTACAAATATTATGGTGGTAGTCACAATATATTTATAGGGATACAAAACCTATTCCTAATCAAAACCTGATTTACCCGGAGTCCTTGACATGGAAGGAGTATCACATAAATTAGGAATACTAATTTGTTACCAAATTAATTCCTCTCCAAAGATTCCTTACACGCCTTTGCAGAGAAATCCGTCCGCCACAATCTGTTCTACTGGGCGGTCGCCCACCTCCTCTATGGGCGGTCGCCCACCTCGACAGTCCCTCCGATTTTCTGCTCCTCCATGGTTTTGATCCTCTCCTTGGTTTTGGCTCCAATCCCAACAGAGTCATGTCGAGTGGAGGTGGTCCTTCGATCTGAGGTGGAGGAGGAGGAAGCACTCCAGTCGCCCCGTTCAGGGGGATGTCTTAGATGAGGGCTCGTTGCTCCTTATTAGTGACATTTATGGTATTTTCGTCATCCATTGGTATCAGAATTGTGGTTCAAACATAATTCTTATCAAAAGACCAAACAAAATTTCAAACGGCCCAAATTACCAAATTATTCCAGGCGAACTATGCTTTTGATCGGAATAGATTTTTCCGGCTAAAACCAAATTATTTCCGGCCAAAATAGATTTTTCAATCAACCAAATATTTCAGGCGAAAACAATTTCCAGGTGAAACTGAAGTTTTCGGCCAAAAACAGAACATGATTAAAAACGGAACAGTGCTTTTTTCGGCCAAAATAAGAATTTTTCCAAACGGAAAATGGTTCGGGCGTATGGCTGTTTCAAGCTTTTCAACGGGTATTTCGAATCGTTTCCCGGCTATGGAACCAAACTGATGCTGCCTGAAACGATCGGATCAGCCCAAATCTGGCGGTAGATTATATCCCAGCAATTGATCAGTCTGAAACAGAGAAACAAACACGTAAACTAAGCTTGGGCTTCTCCGGCGAAGGCCCTCCGACGTGAGAGTAAGTATTTGCTTTGTGAGAGAGAGAAATCAATTTGACAGAGTTTAGAGTCAAAAGATATCGTATCAAATAATGTGAATTATGGCTTGTATTTATAGGTGTAGCACTGTATAATCCATGTTGAATTGGATTGCTAAGAGATAAGATATGAATCCTAAGAGGATTATATATGTTGAGTCCTTACCGTATAGAAATTTGTATGTGAGGTGGTTACAATCCTAGAGAGATTATAAATGCTCAATGTCCCTATTCGAATAGGCCTGGTATAAACTGCACTTCTGCATGTATGTCGGGGAAGACGCTCCTCGTCATCGTCACCAAGTCGGTTTATGATGAGTCGGGGAGGAAATATGAAGGAACTGGGGGAAGCCCAATTCCTGGTAACTTGATAGCCGAGGAGGCCTCCTCGTCATCAAGGGAGCTCAGCTCGGCCTTGGAGGTAGGTCTCCCTCGGCATTGAATCTTTGGCCTTGGTCATTTCCCCCACAAAGTCTAGGTTGGCTTAGTGGAATGACGAGAAGGCTTAGTTCGAGAAAGGTAGAGAAGCTCATTCCCTTCCTCGTACATCATACTTGACAGAATTATATTTAAGGCTCAATCCACTTAAGCCTTATCCGAATTAGCCCACATTCATTCTTAGGTTTATACCGTTCATTACTCGTGAATGCTAAATGTAAGTGTTTGCTTTCCTATACAAAGTCAAAGAAGCCATACAAGGACAAGGCACGATTAATAACATAGTGTTACGTACCCAACAATCTGGCCATTTCAGGCTGGAGAAGACAACTTAGAGTATACTAGAGTTGAGTTGTGATGCCGGAAAATGCAGCGGAAATAAAAGTCATGAAAATGGATAATGTGCTTGTCACTTTAAGAAATTCACCAAAAGATACAATGTATATATACTCACCACTCTATGAAATTCATCGATAGATACAAAGTGAAGTTTGTTCACCAATAAACGGAATACACCAAATAGATTAAGAACTAGAAAGAAGGCACACGGCTCAACTCTTTATATTTTATGAATTCAAAATTCAACTCCCCCTTACTATTACAAATTGTTGGGCATTTATAGGTACTTGAAACATCTCTCTAAGTTTAGAAATACTAAAATATCAAATTGATTGATCAAACAATTAATATGTAAATCTAGAAACACCAAAGGACTTAATAAACATGAATAATTAATTCTTTTTTTTTTTTTTGACATTCATTTAATAACAATAACATAGGAAATACAATTGAACATACCAAAAGTGCCGAGTTGGGCCAAGCAAGTAAAGCCCAATTACATCCAGCTTTGATTATCACATTCTCAATAGGGCTGGCCCAGTCAGAGAATGGCCCAAAGCCCATCTCAAGCGTCAGTCGACTAAGCCCATGGTCCGACCTACAGGTCCCGACCTAACTTAGTCCGACCTCATGATCCATGCTACAATTCGGGTACGAACCATGCTCTACCCGACAGTCAGGTCGACCATTCCATGAGTGGCGACCTCGACCTGAATTAACAAGTGACGACTTGATACTCGCTGGCTTATTTAGTTGAACCATTCACGTAACCACATCCCTACAAATCAGGGACAGTTACTAACACGTTCACATGACTGAATAACCGCTGCTATAATCTCGGAGGACATGTCTCCTCACCAAAAATACATTACTCTTGCCTATAAATACTTCTTCACTACCAACGGTGCAAAGGTAACTGCCATTTTGTTATCAGAATTCATTATTCTATACATTTTGAGCTATAACAACGGTAATCTTACTCACGCGCCGAGCGTCTTCGCCGGAGACACATCCGGCTAGTCGTGGGTTACGTTTTAGTCAAGGAGCCAGGTGATCGGTCTGCCACGTGGAGGAAGATTGATAAGCACATTTCTGCGGCATCGGTTTGGTTCCATTGCCGGGAAACGTGCTTCAACTTGACCTCGAAATTTTTAACAACCTGCAACAATGGTGACTTCGGACGGACACGTATCTGAGGCTTCACTTGGGCATGAAGAAGTGAACAACAACAACACTAATGCAAATGCAAATGCTGAAAACTTGAGTTTGCCTCCTCCCCCACCAAATCGTCCTCATGGTAGAGCCACACGCTCTACCAGTATCGTTGATGGCAGGGGTTTGCCTGACACAAGGAGAGGCAAAAGGCACATGGATGGGCAAGGAGCTCCACCCTCCTAAACGTCCAAGCTTGCTCGGGTGAACGTTGGACACAGGGCAGGTCCCTCCACCAACCCTATGAGCAAGTAAGAGATGATGTTAGAGAGGGCCCAGATTTTGGCCGACCTAATAGCTATGGAAGAGGCGAAGCGGTGCCGACGTGCGCTACGAAAGAGTGGATCGTACTCGGGTCTCTAATGGACAATGCTAGAGTATGAGGCCAAATGAAGGTGTGGGACGAGAATGGTGACAATAGGGTAGTTCGGCGAGCTCCTACCATCGTGCATGTGCCGAGTAACGATCCGAGGGCCGGCCTCACAGAAATAGAGAGCGGGAGGCTCGGTCGACTTAAGGACACGCTTAACGGCCCAATAGAAACAGGCATGTTTCTCCGGCGCGAACTCGAGAGATCGGGGTCTCAAAGAGAGACGAAATGGGCGCAGTCGCCTATAAGAGAGGACGGCGCAGTCGCCATCTCGTTGGCCGAGAGGCGCAGGTCGCCTCAAAGAAGTAACGAGCATAGATCCCAGTTCGATCGAGAGAGGGCCAATTCCCACGAGACAGGAGGAGTAGGCGAGGTGACTCCCTAGGAGTGAAGGCCGGAGGTCGAATGCTCCCCCTCCCGGGAGATGAGAGACCCGATGCCGAGAATGGTTGTTGATGAAAAAGAAATTTGAGCAATGGGAAGAGGAGAAGAAAAAGAGACGGGAAAGGTTGAACGAATTGACTTTGCTCTTCGACCTTTTTCCAAAGAAATCGAGATAGTCGACCTCCTCCTACTTTCGGGTTGCCTCTTACGGAGAAGTACTCACGGGTCGACAAATGCCGGGAGCCACATATCACATCTGGAAGCCACTATGTGTTTTGTCGCCAATGAGGATGACAACATGTGCAAAGCTCTCCTAAGCACACTTCTTGGGGCGGACCTTAACTTGGTTCAATGGTTTGGCCGCTGGTAGTATCACCACTTGGGCATGCTTCGTAACAAAATTCTTAGACCGCTTCTCATTGCAGGGAGCTCGGAAGATAACCGTCAACGATACGAATAACTTGGTGCGGGGTAAGAATGAAAGCTCGATGAGCTATTTCACCAAGTTCAAAGAAATGGTTGATAAGATAGAGGAAGACCTCACGAGACAGGGAGGTAATCAATTGCTTCAGAAGTGGTATTTCCTCGAAGACATGGACTACGAGCTCACAGTCCGAACGGTCACAACTCGACGGGAGTTGTTTGAAAAGGTGTATAATGTCGCTCACGGCCGAGGAAAGGAAAGAAAAGAAGAATGGTAAGAGCCCCAAGGTTGAAGTCGGCGACGATAAAAAGGACTCCAACAAGAATGGGGGAACAATAAAAATGGAAAGAACGAGAACTAGGGCGACGAGAGAAGGTGCCCGAAGCTTTCACTCCCCTCACGGTGAGTCGGGCCGAGATTTTGAATGCTTTGTCGAGTGGCTCCTCCGGTCCCAATGAATCCAGGCAACAAGTTCGGGCGGGACAACGGCAAATGCTTGCGACTACCACAAAGACACCGGTCATCTCACGAGAGGATTGCTTGGGATTAAAGCGTATCATCCAGAGAATGGTCGACCGGGGAGACTAGAAGCTTATGTGAAGAGACCTCA
The DNA here is from genome assembly GCA_022495995.1 of Adenophora triphylla var. japonica. NCBI lineage: Eukaryota > Viridiplantae > Streptophyta > Magnoliopsida > Asterales > Campanulaceae > Adenophora > Adenophora triphylla. Next base: position 143,880 of record JAFEMH010003480.1, on the reverse strand, counting down.
AGGCTGGGGGAGGTGAGCGGCCGGCGGAGTGGGCAACAAGGACCTAGGCGGCCTAGGCGAACTTGGGGGTCATCACCGAACAAGCAAGCAACACGGCCATCAAGCACAAGATATTCCCGGCTTAATAAGGCCCCACATGTGCCTCCAAGGAGAAAAATAAGAGATGAGGCGATCGGCTTCTACCCCCACGAATTGGCAACAAATATGGCGGCTAGGGAGCAAGTTCTCGTCATCCCGAGGTCTCATTGATGGATGTACGACGAGCGGACTCTTAGTCGACACGGGGGCTGCAAGGATATTTTGTTTTACAAAACTTTCAAGGAAATGGGTCTTAATGATGAGCAGTGGAGAGATATGATGGCGAGGTTGGAGGGCTTCACCAACCACCGAGTTGATGCTAAAGGCCGAGATAGTGCTCGACGTCGACCTAGGCCGGCACCCCTCGGGATTGTCTCGAAGGTACAATTTATCGTAATTGATGTAAATAGTGACTATGCCGCCATACTTGGAATTCTGGACAGTCGCTCTTGGAATGGTAGCATCAATTCCTCACCCGGCGAGTAAAGTTCCCCACACTGCTTTGGAGTGGGTTGCGTACAAGGCACGGCTCGTGCTTATACTGGATCATGTTCGAGAGAAAGAAAGAAAAGGGAGCTGGAGATTGAGGCTGGCGATGGTTACTTGAAGGCTGTCTCGATCGATCACCAAAACTACCCGACTGTCAACAATCACCGACGTGGTAGAGTCGACCTATCGCTCAAATGACGAGGTCATGCTTGAGCCGACACGTCACTCTAACACCACTGAGGTCGATTCAGATGCAGTTATGGTCGATCAAGTCGTCATAGGTGACCTATGCCTCCAGATAGACAATAACTCGGGGGCCCCTACCAACAAGGTGGCAGACAAGCTTGATGATATGATAGGCGAGGAGGCTCCACACTTAGGAGCTGAGGAAAGACAAAAGGTCAGGGAGATCATAGTGGAGACTCTACAATTCAGAGATGGACCAGAGCTAGAAGCTGTCGATGAGCTGGAGTCAGTCATTACCAACTCTTCCTACCCCGACCAAAAAATTCAAATTGGAAAGCAGTTATCAGTTGAGGAGCGAGCAGAAATTATCAAGCTACTCAAAGAAAGCAGTGATGTCTTCGCATGGAGAGTAGAGGACATGAGGGGAATCAAGGGGGAGGTCGCTGTTCATCGGCTCGAAGTCAACCCGACCATTAAGCCTAGACCCCAGAAATTGAGAAGCTTTGCTCGCGACAAGGAGGAAGCTATAAAGCGAGGTACAAAAACTTTTGAGTGAAGGGATAATCAAAGAGGCCACTCATACAACGTGGTTGGCCAACGTGGTCATGGTGAAGAAATCAAATGGCAAATGGCGGATGTGTGTCGACTTCACTACTCTTAATCTAGCTTGCCCAAAGGACAGTTATCCCCTTCCAAGGATCGACAAGCTAGTTGATTCTATTGCTGGTCACTCCACCCTCAGTTTCCTCGACGCTTACTCAGGCTACCACCAGATTAAGATGCACGAGGATGATATAGTCAAAACCGCATTTCAAGCGGTGGGGGCATCTACGCTACAATATGATGCCATTTGGTTTGAAGAATGCGGGTGCAACTTATCAGAGAATGGTGAATAAAGTCTTTGCCTCACAAATTGGTCGAAATATGGAGGCTTACGTTGACGACATGGTCATTAAAACCAAGGCCGGGAGTCACGTAGTCGACCTAAAGGAGACATTCGCCAATTTACGAGCAAACGACATGAAGCTCAATCCCAAAATGTGTGTTTGGAGTGGGCTGGCAAGTTCTTGGGATTCATGGTATCTCAAAGAGGCATAGAAGCTAATCCCGAGAGAAGATAAAGGCTTTAGTCGACATGAAGGCTCCTACCGGTGTCGAAAGAGATGCGGCGACTTAACGGAAGGGTAGCGGCTCTTGGTCGCTTCATATCTAAATCGGCGAGAGAGATCTCTCCCCTTCTTCAAAGCGTTGAGGGGACGAAAAGCTTTGAATGGACGACCGAATGTCATTCGTCGTTCCAACAATTGAAGGATTATCTTGCTACTCCACCTGCTCGCATTGGCAGCCCGGCGGTGAGACTTTATTTGTGTATCTATACGTAGGAGACAAGTCGATTCTTTGCGGTATTGATTAGAGAGGATGAAGGGCTTGAAGCACATGTACTATATCAGCAAAGCTTTATCGGATGTGGAAAGCGGGTATTACAACGCCGAGAAAGTCGCTTATGCTCTAGTCGTAGCTTCAAGAAAGTTACGAGCTTATTTTATGGCTCATCCAATCGTGGTTCTTACCAATGCTCCTTTAAGAAAAATACGCACAAGCCAGGAGAGTTCGGGTCGACTACTCAATTGGTCAATTGCCCTCACCGAATTTGACATTGAGTATCGACCTCGAAAGGCGTTGAAGGCTCAAGCTCTGGGCGACTTCTTGAGTCGAGCTTACGTTCACCAAGGAAGATGACGAGCGGCGAGCTCCAAAAGAAAAGGGCAAAGGGAAAGAGCCGAGTCACAAGTCGCCATCACTCTACCCGTCGATTGTTGGAAGGTCTATTCGGACGGGTCGGCAACCAAAAATGTCGGTGGAGCTGGAATTGTCTTGGTCGAGCAGTGCGGGACTGTTTACGAGGAATCGCTAAGGTTCAAATTTGACGCTTCCAACAACCAAGGTGAATATGAAGCCTTGATTGCGGCTATCGAGTATGCCAAGTGCTTGAGCAACTAAGATCATGGCCTACTTGTGACTCACAATTGATAGTCAACCAGGTCGAGGCGAGTACGAAGTGCTCGGTTCTACTCTCATCAAATCTGCGACCTGGTGAAGGAACTAATAAAGGACTTAGAATGCAGGAGATTCAAAGGATTGGAAGAGAAGATAACGAGTGGTGATCTCCTTTCGAAACTTGCTACTTCGGATGAGCCACATGACGAGCCCATCTCCTTCCTCGAAAATCCGGCTTATGAGAGGGTAAAAATTCGGTGCATAGATGATCCCTCAAGAAATTGGACTCGGGAGAGGTGTTGGATCGAGGAAATGAAAGCATATTTAGAGAATGAAGAGCTGCCGGATGACGAAAGAAGGCTCGAGCTATCAAAAAGAAAGCTCCGAGGTATGTGATTCGGGGAGGCGAGCTATTCGGAAGATCCTACACTCGACCATTGCTAAAGTGTGTCCATCCTCGAAGGTCGCCCTACTAATACACGAAGTGCATAGTGGAATTTGTGGTGGACACCGGGGCCGGGACTCTAGGCGACAAATTAATCACTTTGGGATACTGCGCGCACATGAGAGGCGATACTCATAATTTTGTTCAACGGTGCGATCAATGCCAAGGTTTGCCAACTTACCTCATATGCCTACAACCGAGCGAGACTCCGGTAATTGCGGCTGGCCATTCGACATGTGGGGTGTCGACTTGATTGGACCCTTCCCTCCCGCCCGAGGAAATTGCAAATATGTGATCGTTGCTATAGATTACTTCACTAAATGGGTTGAGGCTAAACCATTAGCTCGTATCACAGAGGAAAATGCTATCAATTTCATTCATGATTTCATTTGGTGTCGATTTGGTTTTCCTCGAGCCATAGTATCGTACAACGGACTGCAATTCTCGAGCTTTCGAAGCGAGAGATGAACGAGTGGGAATCAAGCATTGGCAATCTTACGTCGCGTACCCTCAAGGAAATGGGCAAGCCGAAGCGGCGAATAAACTTGTCCTATCAGCACTCAAGACAGGACTCGTAGGTCGACGCAACAACTGGTTGGACGAACTCCCACTTGCTCTTTGGGCAGTTCGCACAACCACTCGGGGGCCTACGGAAACCCCTTTCGCTCTCACATATGGATCGAGAGGCCATGGCACTGCGAGCTCGAGATTCCCCACTTTGCTAGAGTGACTTTCTTCAATCGGGAGCAAAATGATAACAACAGATTGATCGACTGGATTTAATCGACGAGAAGCGAGAAACTTGACCTACCTCAGAATGGTCAACTACAAGCGGCGAACTAAAAGTTACCACGACAAGAAGGTCGGGGCAAGGTCGTTCCAAGTTGGAGATTATGTGTTGAGAAAGATTGAAGCAACGGGTAGAAGGACCCGACGAGAACAAGCTATCTCCTAACCGGGAAGGTCCCTATATAGTCACTCGAGTCGTCAAAGAAGGAACCTACATGATAGCTCATCCGGAGGTGACGAGTTGAAACATCCTTGGCATGCTACTCACCTCATCAAATACTACTTCTAGTTTTCGGTTTCAAAGTTCAAACTTGTGTTAGCTCTTGTTTCAAGTTGATGTAAACATGTTTCCTACTTCAATAAAAAGCGCAGTTTATTCGATCAAACATAGTGTTTCTCCAATCCCAATAAGCTCGACTCTTAGTCAGTTTGTCATAATAAGCTCGATTCTTAATCAGCTTAGTTAATTTAACAAGTCCGACTCTTAGTCGACTTCGTTCTAACAAACTCGACTCTTAGTCAGTTTGTCATAATAAGCTCGATTCTTAATCAGCTTAGTTAATTTAACAAGTCCGACTCTTAGTCGACTTCGTTCTAACAAACTCGAATCCTAGTCAGTTTGTTCTAATTAGCTCGATTCTTAATCAGCTTAGTTAATTTAACAAGTCCGACTCTTAGTCGACTTCGTTCTAACAAACTCGAATCCTAGTCAGTTTGTTCTAATTAGCTCGATTCTTAATCAGCTTTATCCATTTAACAGGTCCGACTCTTAGTCGACTCCATTTTAACTAACTCGATTCTTAATCAGTTTGTTCTAATTAGCTAGACCCTAGGTCAGCTTCAGTAGTGTGAGCAGGTTCGACTCATGGTCAACCTCATTCACAAAAAAGTTAAGCAAGTCTGAGGTCGACTAAGTAAATAAAGATCAAGTCACCTTTAAGCTCAAGTTGACTCATTTACCCTATCTATATCTAGCTCGACACTTACTTCAACAAGCATACAACATGCAATCAAGAAAGGTTGGCTACGATTAAATATGAACAAGTCTCCCAAAAGTGGGCTAAGACTTAAAACATGATAACTTGTTTCTATGCCTCCCAGCTGGGCCAAGGCATTCAGATAATGGTAAAAACAAAAAAGCAAAAATGTTTGGAACTTGTTCAATTACAGCAACCATAAAAGCCAAAGTCTATTCATGGGGAGTGCCTTCCACTTGGCCAGTGATGGATGCTTGACTGGCTTCAGTTTGTTCACCTACAGTAGACGGCTCACCGAGAACATTCTCTGTTTGATAGACAACCTTCCTTGAGTCGCTGATCGTATACTTTGGAGTCTCATCATCGAAGCCTGGATCTGCATAATCTTCTAGCTCGGCAAGAATAGTGTCAAAGTTAACTTGCTCTCTGCGGGAGGATCCCATGGTGCGGCTTCGGCCTCTTCATCATCCTTGGCTATGAGCTCCTTGTCATTATCGGTATAGGGCACCGAGTGGCCTGTCGAGGCTGCGGTATTGTAAGGATCTTCGGACGCCCATTGAGCCGGCTTCTCAATTGAAATGTCAACCGAAGGATCCACGATGATACGCCGAGCCATATGGCTTAGACCGGCTTTGAAAAATACTTGGGCCTCCTTGGTGACATGCATATGAAGCTCGTCATTTGTCTTTGTAAGCTTTTATGGCATCCTCCTTAGCGCTCTTCACGGCACCCGGCCAGTCGACCTCCCATTGAGCCCTAGCGGTATTCAACTCTTCTTGTTTCCTAGCCAAGGTCACGGGAACCTCCTCCAAGCTGTTGCTTGGCCGGTTCAAGTCGGCTACCATTTTCTTATTCTCCTCCTTGAGACGAGCGAGTTATTTGTTAGCTCCACCCGAGCTCTTCCGGGCCTCCTCCTTCAATTTGATCTCATTATCTTTCACAAGCTTCAAAGCTTCATAAGAGCTATCCAAGTCCGAGTTCTCTTCCTTCAATTTGTCGAACTCTCCCTTCAACTTGGTGTAGTCCTCTTTCGGCTCGGTATGATCACCTTCCGGCTTTCCCGGTTCCTCGTTTTTGCGAGCCAACATAGTCTTGGCCAGCTTCTCCTGCTCCTCTGCCGCCTTCCAGTAAGTGGTGGCTAAATCAATCATGGCAAGACTCTGAAATGACGAGTATATATAAGAGGTCAGATCAAGTGAGGAGAAAGGAAGGAAAAGCAACAGGAAGATTTAAAAAATTAAAAGCATAAGGGTCACCTCGGAGGAAGCCAGACCAACCCTAGCTCGACAGGCTTCTGGTGTCGATGGCTTGCGAGTAAACTCTACGATCGGGTCTTGGTCGGCCCCCTCCGGACGACCACGACCATATTCCGGTTCGGGATATTCTCTCGCCAAGGCTGTTGACCACTGGTCAAAGGAGTCACTTCACTCAGTTCAGCTACCCGGCTCTGAATCAATTCGTCATAAGAAACTTGGACAGGAGAGGATTGGGGGCCCAAAGTTTCAGTGCCCGCAGGCTCACTGGCATTGACTTGATCAAAGGTCGAGGTCGCTCCTAGGGGCCCGATCTTGATTACCTTGCTGATAGGGGCACCATCGTCTTCATCTTCATCCTCATCCAAAGAGATGACGTGAGATTTTCTTTTGGAGGCAGCCTTGGCTTTGGATTTGTTTTTCAACTTGGCTTGAGCTCGGGTCCTGGCGCGGCCGACCTCCTCCTCAGGCTCTACATTTGGCTCCACCCCATCCATGTCAGCAGCATGGGCCTCTTGAGCCTTGGGCATTATTGCCCTCAACATTTTCCCCATTTGGGTCTTCATGCGGCTCTTCCAAATTATCCTCTCTTGGGATATCGGCGGCGGGATTCACATCGGCTGTCGTTAGAATCTCATGACGAAGGACGCCCTCTCTCTCTCGATGATTTTTAGCATTGGGCGCCGCGGCTTCTCTTGCTCTTCTGACATCAACGGCTCGACCCATGTTTGCTTCTTGCTCGGGAGTTAAGCGCACCAAAGTAGAAACAATAAAAAATGAGGTCGACATAAGTAATTTCCACATACGAGCAAATGGTTCTATGTACGAATTAAACATATGCGAGCTAATTATTCTACATACGAAGCGGAATGTTCTATGTACGAATTCAAAGTGCAAGTAAGCAAACAGCGAGTTAAATTGTACGCTAATTAATGAGTTCAACACCCGAGCAATTAGTCTAAATATGAGCAAGACATTTACTTATCAACAAAGACAGGAGGTGTTAAGGGACATGGAATGGTCGAGTTCTTACCCCAGAAGTGTTCCACTTTTTCTCTGATGATCAACACCTTTCTTACGGTAATGGCATTCTCTCTTGAACTGAGTCGAGCTCCTCATGGGTGACCCAATCTGGATATCTTTGGCATCTAACCACTTTGGAACCATGGGTACAACCTCCCGCTCCCGACCATCAATCCGGCACGGATAAAGTTATTCTTGTTGGTTCCCGGGGCATGCCAACTAATAGGCCCCTTTTTGGTAAACTCCATCGGCTTCCTACGCGAGATCATCGTGCCAATAGGGATCCCAATAATTCTCCTCGCTCACACCGGTTGTATCGGCACGGGGCAAGGGAAATTCCCATCCTCTTCTACTTTCCACTTTGCAACTACATAGGAGTTCCATCCGCCGGCCTTACCGGGGAGATTGGCGAAACAGTTTGGGAATTTTGGCTTGGAGGGAGTACTTATCCCCTATCTTTGTCAAACTTAATGTTGAAAAACTCCTTGAACACCCTCATACCAGGCTCGTATCCTAAAAATCTACAAACCATAATGAAACAAACCAATACCTGCGGTGTTGGCCCCTAGTTGAAGTGGCAAGGCATTTGTGCATTCTAAGAACTCATTTATAAAGGGGTCCAGGGGTAATCTTAAACCGACTTCAAATTGGCCATAATAGAAAGCCACCCTTGTGGGATCCTCCTCGTCCGTATCCTCAAGGCGATTGAAGTAATCATTTACGCTATCTAAGGTGACATCGAACTCTTTCCTATCAACCTCGCAAAATTCATGTATCATACTCAAACGAGATGGAAAATGCTTCCCCCTAAGTGCCTTTGGAGGAACGTAACCTGTTCATTCTGCCCGGCACCACGGTGGTCTCGAAAGCATCCACGATGCGTGGGCTTAGCGAGGTCGATGCATGAACTTCACCTTGGGTCTCCGTATACGTACAAGAAGAGGGGGAAACGGGGAATCGGTTCTACATGAAGTCTCGAAACTCTAATAGACGTGCTTGGGCGACCTAGATTCCCAGGAAATCCAATTACGTTCCTAAGGAAGGAAGGTTTGTTGGGGCCATTTTTGAAGGTAAAAAATGGCAATATGGTCGAGGAGCTCATGAAAAAGATGGAAAGACTCAATTCTTGGGTCATTCGTCCCTAAAGTACCTAAATTCTCTCCTACGGGCAAAGCCAATTCAGTAAATTGCAAACCCCATCGGGTTAAAATTGAAGTACATTCCTCCATGGTCATCTCCCTCCACTCTCCGTTTAAATGTTTATAAACCCTACGATTGGCTTTACGGTACCCGTACCAAGCTCGGGTTACGTACTAAAGGTTCTAGCCATGGCGGAATCAAAGAAATTACGAAATTAAAGCCCTAATTTTAAAGAATAAGGGGAATACCTTTAGCAGTGAAGGGAAAACGGAACTATGGAGGGCTAAACACCAAGTTATAGCAGGAGTCAACTTCCTTTATCACCGCCGGAATCACGCACAGAGTTCACGGAAGGCGAAAGTTGTAAATGGGGAAGGATTCTTGATTTTATAGTTCCCTGAATTGGAAAGGGCAAAAAGAAATTCGAAATTAATTTTCCTAATTAATGGTGGAAACAGGTTTCCTAGACGGACTCTCAAACGTCAAAAGTGTAATCATTACGAAAACCGGCGCTCCTACATCTCCACCGTCCATCACCTACGAACGAGGATGTTGCCACGTCATCATGGTCGACCTACTTCCAAGACTAACATCGACTGCGAGTAAAGCAATTTTCGTCACGGAAATCTTCTTAACTTCCAAGTCGACGAAGTCAACTCGAAAGTTGGGGGCAGCTGAACATACCAAAAGTGCCGAGTTGGGCCAAGCAAGTAAAGCCCAATTACATCCGGCTTTGATTATCACATTCTCAATAGGGTGGCCCGGATCGAGAGAATGGCCCAAAGCCCGTCTCAGCGTCGATCGACTAAGCCCGTAGTCCGACCTACGGGTCCCGACCTAACAGTCAGACCTCATGATCCATGCTACAATTCGGGTACGAACCATGCTCTGCAGACGGTCGGGTCGACCATTCCATGAGTGGCGACCTCGACTGAATTAACAAGTGACGACTTGATACTCGGCGCTTATTTAGTTGAACCATTCACGTAACCACATCCCTACAAATCGGGGACGATTACTAACACGTTCACATGGCGAATAACCGCTGCTATAATCTCGGAGGACATGTCTCCTCACCAAAAATACATTACTCTTGCCTATAAATACTTCTTCACTACCAACGGTGCAAAGGTAACTGCCATTTTGTTATCAGAATTCATTATTCTATACATTTTGAGCTATAACAACGGTAATCTTACTCTCACGCCCGAGCGTCTTCGCCGGAGACACATCCGGCTAGTCGTGGGTTGTTTTTGGTCGAGGCGGGAGTGATCAGTCCTGCCACGTGGAGGAAGATTGATAAGCACATTTCCTGCAGCATCAACAATATTTAACTAATAGAGTAGTAAAATAAGAAAATTAAAACTATAGTATATCCTCCTTACGCAAAATATTTTTTCAATTCTTTGCGGCGATCACAACCAAATCTAATTGTTAACATCCAAATCTCGATTTATTTAATTAATAAAATTTTACATGTGTCGATGATGATATTAGTCAACTCTTCCATTTAGTGTTAAATGGTCCAAAATTAACAAACTTAAGAAAAAACAAAATTAAATATACTTTCGCTACAAATCTCACAGTTACTACATAGACGAAAATATGTTAGTGGATTTAAAGATAGAGAGAATAAAAAAATGAAATGGGCACCACATGTCAAATTATGAAGAAAAAGGAAATCATAACGAACTAGCTGGAAATTAAATGCTTGATGATGAGAATGGGACCCCAAGAAAGATCAAATGTTCAAAATAGTACTTCTACTAGAACTAGAAAGTAAGCTCGTCCCCATCATCCCGTCATTCTTATAATAAATTAAATTATTTATTAATAAATAACTCAATTTAAAAAAAATACTCCCTCCGTCCCACCCAACTTAAGAAAAAATGAAATAGCATGGAAATTAAGGAATATTATTATAGTATTAGGAGAGAGAATGAGTGGAAGAAGTGTTGTGAGTGTGAAAAATTAAATAAGAGAGAGAATGAGTGGGATGAATAGTTAGGAGAGAGAATGTTGTGAGTGTAAAAGTAAAGTAGGAGAGAGAATGAGTGGGGTAGAAAGAGTATAAAAATAATAAAAACTTTCCATTTTTGAAATTCTTAAGATCAGCGGGACGCCCAAAATGAAAAGTTTTCTTAAGATCGGTGGGACGGAGGGAGTATATGGTATAACAAAGCTAGTTTACCTTACAAAACGATTTATAAGTTTCACCGGATGATAATTGGTAAATGGATATGGGGTTAGTCCAGTTTGTTGTATGTGAATTTTGCCTATAATAAAATTTTTATTTTCCTTTTTGTTCTGTTGTAACAGTTTAAAGTTATTAGTTATTTTATTATCTAAAATTAATAATGGGATTCAATTGTCATTATCACAACAAACTTCCTATCCACTTTCTCTATGCTACTTTACTTTTTATACTCATAATATTTATTTTTTCTTAATCTATGTAACAAATCAAACTAAAAACCCAAATCGGAAATTAATCCGGAAAGGAGAGAGTATTAAAATTAAACAGTTATTCGGGCTGAGACCCTGTTTCATCGCTAAAGTGGTATTGAGGTTTTCTTTCGTGTTTATAGAGGATGGGTCAATTGGTCAATATTAACAATATTGTCTTAAAACATTCCTCTCTCTCTCAGACTTCTTTCTGTTTAAACAATTCCCTTCGATCTCCTCTTTGTTAGTTTGCATTGTTGTAATCATTCTACAACAACACAATTTGTAATCTCAATCTATTGAGATTATAACAATTGTGTTGTTAATTTTTCCTTTTTCCTTTTTGTTCTATCGCATAATAAATTTCTCTCCTTTATGTGAGAGCCTTTGTTTCTCTCCTATGTGAGAGCCTTTGTTCATCTCCTATGTGAGAGTTATGTTTGTGTGTTATTTTGTTTGTTATTTTTTTTAATCTTGTGATTTCGACGAGTTTCGCATTTTCTCGCATCAAAGTGGATACCATGGATCTTACTGCACAAGGAGGGTCGTGGATTTTGAGATTTATGGTGGATGTTTTTCCGTCAACACCGGTTCTGTACATCAAGTGTTTAACGCAAAATTTTATGAGATGAAGATTTTATTAAATGCCGGATTGAGGCAGTCTCCAAGTTCTTCTTGGAATGGATTTCGAGGATCTCAAGATTAGACGGGTCATATCTTTGTTGTAGTTTAAGAAATGTATCTTCTGTTTATTTTCGGGATGAGCCTTTGACATTTGTGAAGTGTCATCTCTTTTTTAAATGTGAATGAATTGAAATTTGTCTTTTGCTCCAAAAAAAAAAAAAAAAAAAAACAATACTATTGTCTTAAGGATTTTCAAAAATTCAGTGAGATTGAAAATACTAGATAATTATATTTATATATCAAAATTTAATTGAAATAGTTAATATTTAAATTTTAAATAATTATTAGACTCAATTATATATTGATAAAAGTCATAACATAAAAATAATTAATTATAACTCCCTTAGAAATATAAGAACATCAAGTGATTAGATGAAGATCGACTTTACAGCAAATTTAAAGTAACCAAATTAAATGAATATGGTCCACGTTATTGTAGAATTAAAAGATGAAATAAATAAAAACATTAAAAATAAAAATGGGAGAAGAATATATGATATCTTTTCATAAAGGAGTAGGGTCCTGCAGAATCCATTGCGATCGTGCCGGTCTAAATTCTACGCACGAATTTCAGTGTCTTCCCATGTCTCCATTCATTTCTCCACACCGACACTGAGAAATGCTCTCTATTTCTCTGTTGTTGTAATTCAAAGCCCATAAAAATGTCATACTAGTTCAACTCTCTCACCTAATTCCCCCGCCACGTACTTCCCAACAACTACCGCCGGCCACCACAAAAAAAATAAAAATAAATAAACACTTTGTTCAATTCAATTGTGTAATTTAGTTATTTTGTTGTTTTGACAACATGGGTTTTCTCAAGTTTGTTATTAGATTTAGCTTTCCGTCGTGCTGTAGTCGGATTCAAGAGAAGAGTGTTGTTTGTGTTGACAAACGTAGCCGTGGCGGCGGTGATTCCGAGGATGACGGCGATTTTAAGGAATTTACATGGGAGGAAATGAAGAGGGTGAGTAAGAATTTCTCTAAGGTGATCGGGTATGGTGGATTTAGCACGGTCTACCTAGCCCGGTTGCCGGGATCCACACGTGGGGCGATTAAAGTTGTCCATGGCAGCACCGCCAGCGAACGTATCGGCCGGATTTACAAGCAAGAATTGGACATATTGCTCCGTCTTCGCCACCCCAACGTAGTCACCCTCCTCGGTTATTGCGCCGACGATCGTGAAGACGGCGGGGTACTGGTATTTGACTATATTCCCAACGGTAATTTACAAGAGAAACTCCACCGCAACGATCAAACGCCGGCGGCACTGCTGACGTGGAAAAAGCGAGTTTTAATAGCGTTCCAACTCGCACAAGTCATGGAATATCTACACGAAAAAAGTGGGCTACAAATTGTGCATGGTGACATAAAATCCTCGAATATTCTTTTAGATGAAAATTTTAACTGTAAGCTTTGTGATTTCGGGTCAGCTAAAATGGGGTTCGCGTCGACGGTTTTACCTCCCTCTTCTTCCCGGATGGACCGATTTATATTGGGTTCGGAAGGTTATATGGACCCACATTATTTGAAGACGGGTATTGTTTCGAAAAAGAACGATATTTATAGCTTTGGTGTGATTATTTTGGAGCTTGTTACCGGAAAAGAGGCCTTGTGTTTGACAAAGGAAAAGGAAGTGGTTATGGAGGTTAAGGAAATGGTGGATCCAAGGCTTTGGAATGATGTAGGGTTTAATATTGAGGAGGCTAAGGTTATGGTTTTTATTTCAACTATGTGTCTTTGCCATACTCCTATTCTTAGGCCTTCTGCAACTCAAATCTTGGCTTCAATGAGAGATAAAATTACGTATCTTTGATGCGAGAAATTATGCACTTCTTGTAAATTACAAGGTTGTTTTTACCAATTGGTAATGTTCTGTTTTTTGAAACCAATGTTTTTTTTTTTTTTTTTTTTTAATTATGTGAATAGTTTTGCTAGTATGTATAGTTTGGGGATATGTAATGAAACTTTCAGCTATAATAGTTTTGGGATATGTAATGAAAAAGATAATTATATTTAAGGAAAAAATGCAAAAAAAAAAAAAAAAAAAAATATCCAGGGCATTTTCATACTCAAACTAGCTAGTTTCATTTCATTAAAGGTAACACAACTACTTTTTTCTTTTGCATTCATGGTACCTCTGGTACCTCCGCTAACGACATTCATATTTTCAGTTAAGCACGCATTTGATTTGACATGCTCGTGACCCAAAATTTTAAGTGTACAATGGAAAGAAGAAGCCATGGAAAGCCTTGTCCACTCTAATCCAGTTCCTTCCTCTAAAAAAACGATGGATAGTTGAAAAATAAAAAAACTAAAACTAAGTGCCAAATACCTTTGAGGTTAAAAAAATCAAAATTTTAAAAATGCAGATGTCTCATCCCGTTTCCCAAACGGGATGTATCAAAAATTAGGCCCGCTTTTATATGAGATTAGAATATACTATCTCATCTAGTCTCATTTGTATGGTAGTACGATTACAAATTAATGGCTTCGTTGTTTAGAAAAAACTGCAAAAAAAAAAAAAAGCACTCAACTATTTTCTTTTTGTGAATGTTACAACTAAATTAATTTCCGTTGCATACAACACAACCAACTTTTTTTTTTGCATTCATTGTCACTATCACTAACGTCGTTAGTTTTTTCAGTTAAATGATCATGTGTAATCCATGTGACCAACTTTTAAAAGATATTTTAGAAAGTTTGGTATTAGAGAAAGCTGACTTTGCTAACATGAAAGTGAGAGGGAGTAAAATGAAATATATTAAATTAAAGGCCCTAAATACATTTTACATTAGTCTAAATGTCAAATAATTAAAATATTGATTTATACGTAACCAAATTGGCAGTTTGATTTGGTTTGGTGTTATTTGAAAAGTTTATAATTAGATTTGATCTAAGATTTGTTCAAGCCGATAAATATAGCGATTCGGTCTCTAAATTAGCCCATACCAAAACAAATCAACCATTACACCCCTAGTATAGCATGGGATAGTACAATATTTTAAACTAAAAACGTATTCATTTTATAATTTAAGAGATGTATTGAAATAAATTAAGTACTCCTTCAAACTTTGAGTGTATAGATAGAAATTAACATATTAAAATGAATGCTTATTAAAATAAAGAGGAACAATTATTTCGAAAAAGACTAAGTAACGAACTAAGATATCGAGATTAAGAAATTTATGCTTCTAATAATGCTAAATGACAAAAAAATTATAAGAAATATTAAATCATAGTGGGTGATGGGGATATGTTAATTACTCCATTATTTTCTTTGATTTTGGGTTCTTTCATTCTAACACAAAAATTAGAATTAGATGACGTGAATAATAGAATTAGTCAAGGAATAGGATTAAAGAGTTTTTTTTTTTTTTCGTTTTTTTTTTCTTTTTGCAATTAAATGTTTTGGTAACAACTGTCGTGGCTGGTAGGACTTTTTTTTTTTGGTACATTTAAATGGTAGCAAGTGAGCTATACCACTTCGAGTCGGTAGGACCTCGTGGCTAGTAGGATATAGTATTATTTTTTTGTACATTTAAATAGTAAGTGAGCTATCACTTCGAGTCGGATGGGATCAAAAGGTGGCAAAGCCTTTTTAACAAAGTTTTAACACTTTTGCATTCATATGATTCAAACTCAAGACATCTGTTTAAGCTAAAATACCCTTTATCAGATGATTTAGGTGCGCACCGACCTCGTAATTAAGACGTATGTCAATGTCGGGGAGGGGTGACGATGATTACTTGATTTAGGGTAAAGGCCTCGTGCTATTTTTTACTACATTTTTTTTTTATGTTTGAATGATGGTAGTCATGCGTGCATGACATGTAACTAATGTAAGTGCCTAGCGTGTTCAATAAAAAAGACCTCATATATAATTCTATCAAAAGTCAAAAGACAAGGGTTTGCTTGTGTTCTAAGACAGATTTTTAGGATTACTCTAATTTTGAGAAACATTCAAAGTGTTCTTACAAATATTTATATATTCAAGGTTGTTGGGAACTAAAATGCATTTTTTTAACCAAGTCAAAGCTTGATTGCATTCACATAAAACACTTGAATGGTTCTTCAAATATTTGAGGTTCATCTCAGATATGATGACTGAGAAAACTACGCTTAAATTGATGTTCAATTTTAATTTTGAGGAAAAAAAAATAAGAAAATTGAAATTTAAGCATTTTTAGTAATATAAATAAATAAAAATCTTTAATAATCTTACTGTATTTTGCATCATTAGTTGTATTTTGCATATACAGGGAAGTAAGTAAATTACCAAAATAGCCTTTTATATACCTAATTTCCCCTCCCTCCTTTCATTCAAACGCACACTCTCTCTCTCTGGCACCGGCGGCGGCGCCATTTTACCTAGGGCGTTCATTTCCCCTCACTCTCTCTCTCTCTCTAGCACCGCGACGGCGACGGCGCCATTTTACCGGTGACCTAGGGCATTCATTTCAGGCGACAGAAAGAGAAGAAGATAAAATCATAAGGCAAGAGAACAAAAAATACCCAGAAAAAAAATTGAACAAAATAGGGTTTCAAAAGCAGAAAAAAACGCATCATATTGAACAAAATTGAACGATTGAAGTGAATTAACAAATCAAAGTAATTACCTGAGTTGGAGACGATGGTCGGAGTGAGGGGGCCATCAGATTAGGGTTAGGTTTCAGAGAGAGATGGTGTATGTGTGTGTTTGTGTTTGTATAGAGAGAGAGAGAAAAAATGATAAATGACGTTGAAGAGAGGGAGCTTAGGATTTATTTGGAATACTGATGATATTGATATGTCTCGTGTAAACTCACACGAGACACATCTCGTGTGAATTCATACGAGATTAGTCTCGTGTGAACTCAAACGAGACACATCTCGTGTAAGTATACACGAGACACATCTCGTGTAAACTCACACGAGATATATCTCGTGTGAACTCACACGAGATGTGTCTCGTGTGAGTTTACACGAGATGTGTCTCGTGTATACTTACACGAGTTGTTAAAAAAAAATTTATATATAAATGGGTATTATCGTCAATTGCGTTGGCCGTGTATTTTTGAGGCCGTGTATTTAACTATATCCTTAGTTTCCATGTGAACTGTTGGAAAAATAAGTAGGAGTGAACGAAATATGAGTTTATTTCCTAAATGGGTTGTGTTCTACTTCTAAGAACATGAAATCAAATATTTATTTTTTCAAAATGGTTAATGGATGAATAACATGTTAAGGCTCAAAATTAGTAGGTTGAAAATGAAAAATATGATTATCCCACATTGAAAAGAAATGCAAAAGCTAGTTAGTTTAAATATTCTCACACTTTAGTAAGGGATATAAATGTGTCGTATATAAACCCTCTCACGTTTGAGTGCGCAGGGGGTGCATTTCAAGGTCGTAGATGCTCTCAGCCTTGATGATCATTTTGATTTCACATTTGATTTCCGAATTATAACTGCAACCCAGAATCAATATGAATTAAACTAATTTAATTTGGATATAATGACAGATAATTGTGACCGACAGTTTCTGATATATTGCAGCTATAATATGGACACCTCACAAACAGTGTGAAGACACACCAATTTTCAGCTACTCTTCTCAAGCTCTTGTTTCGTTGCATATTCACTACAAGGAAAATCCATTTTAGCTACGGCAAATTCCGTAGCTAAAATGAAGATTCCGTAGCTAAATCGTGTTTAGCTACGGATTTGTTCCGTAGCTATTCCGTGGGTGCAGGTTTGTCGCTAAATTGGGCGTCGCTATTTTGTAGCTATTTTAGAGACGGATATGTCCGTCTCTAATTTAGAGACAGATATGTCTGTCTCTAAATTAGAGACAGATATGTCCGTCTCTAAATTAGAGACAGATATGTCCGTGTTTAAATTAGCTACAGATATGACCGTCTACGGATTAGCGACAAATTTTTTGTCTCTATTTAAATTCTCGTTTTATTTTCGAACCATTTTAGCGACGGATATTTCCGTCGCTAAATTGATATTTTTTAAAAAATATATATATATATTTAAAAATATATATTAATATTATATATATATATATATATATATATATATATATATATATATATATATATATATATATATATATATATATATATATATTTAAAATATATTAATATATATTTTTAAATATATTAATATATATTTTTAAATATATATTAAATCAATCCCTTAACTTTACTTATTCTCATATCAGTCCCTTAATTTTTATTAATTTCAAATCAGTCCTTGATACTTCATAGTTACACTTTGCACCCCTAAAACTTCTTTTATACTCAAATCAGTCCTCACAAACTTTCACCACCACCACCAGCAACCTCACCGCCGTCTAACCACCAGCAACACACCACCGTCTAACCACCAACAACAACCGCAATCCACCATCTAGCACCACAACAACCAGCAACTTCAAAAAAAATCAGATCTACAATTGATTTAGATCTTGTGAGGGAGAAACATAAAAAATCAAAAAGAAAAACACAACAAAGTTGACGAATTGAACAGCCATAGCCATAGCCACCGCCGGAAATCCTTTGCTTCAAATGCCCTGTTCGGATTGTCGCTCGCCGGGAAATAGAGAGGGAGAGGGAGGCGTATTTTGATGAACAGCCATAGCCATATCCATCGCCGGAAACCGTTTGCTTCAAATGCTCTGTGGGGATTGATAAATGTCGCCGGCCGGAAAATAGAGAGGGAGAGGGAGGCGTATTATGAGTGACGAAGGGCGAAGGAAATGGAGAAAGAGAGAGAGTGACGGAGGGCAGAGATGACTGTGGCTGTGTTGCGCAGGAGGACGACGTCGGAGAAGAGACCGGTGAGGGAGACGGCGAGCCTCTGAAGAGACGGTGAGAGAGAGAGATCTGGTTTGGGAGATTTAATTTTAAAATGAAGAGAGAGAGAGAGAGATATAGGGAAAGGAAGTATTTGGTTTTGTTTAAAGTAGTATGGGCCGTTTGAACAAATGTATTGAAGGGTCAGATCTTGCTTTGGCACTTGATTCCCGTGAAATTTTAAAACCCAATCAAACAATGCCACATCACACGTACTTATATTTATTTCACATTATATTATACACTAACTAAAATATTTATGTCTAATATTAAGAATAATAATATTTATTATTATTAATATTTATTAATAAATTATTAATTAATTAATATTAGTATTAATATTAATTATATAATCAGTAATAATATTAATAATAGTATTAATAATAATTAGTAATTTTTATTATTTTTTATTGAATAGGAAAAAATATTTTAGATTTTTTTTATTACTGAAATTTATAAAAAGTTATCTAAAATATTTACATGCTTTTATTTGATTTATTCAAAATTTTAGTTATAGTAGTATGCCTAATATCAAGAATAATAACATTATCATTTAATTAGTAATAATACTTAATAATAAGACTAATAATGATGTTATTGTTAATTATTCAATTATATAATTGAATATATTAATAATAATTATTATATAATTAATAATAATATTAATAATAATTAGTAATAATACATAACATCAAAAATAATAATGTTATTAATTAATAATAATATTCATTAATTTAATTATTTTAAATTTATTAATAATAATTTACACTTCTAAGAAATATTAATATACCTAAGTAATAATTGAGTTTCCTCAAAATCCAAATGGAAATTGAGTTACAAATATGTGCCATTATTTAGGGTTTTTAGGGTTTTATGTGTCCCGATCTTGTGAAAATGGTATACGGCTACCTCGTTTATTTTTTTTTAATTTTTTTCTACATTATAAATGACATTTAAAGTGTTTTTCATCTTTATGACTTTCCTCAAAATCCAAATGAAAATTGAGTTACAAATATGTGCCATTATTTAGGGTTTTAAGGAATGTGTCCCGATCTTGTGAAAATGGTATACGACTACCTCGTTTATTTTTTTTTATTTTTTTCTACATTATAAATGACATTTAAAGTGTTTTTCATCTTTATGACTTTTCTCAAAATCCAAATGGAAATTGAGTTACAAATATGTGCCATTATTTAGGATTTTAAGGAATGTGTCCCGATCTTGTGAAAATGGTATACGGCTACCTCGTTTATTTTTTTTTTATTTTTTCTACATTCTAAATGACATTTAAAGTGTTTTTCATCTTTATGACTTTCCTCAAAATCCAAATGGAAATTGAGTTACAAATATGTGCCATTATTTAGGGTTTTAAGGAATGTGTCCCGATCTTGTGAAAATGGTATACGGCTACCTCGTTTATTTTTTTTAAATTTTTTTCTACATTATAAATGACATTTAAAGTGTTTTTCATCTTTATGACTTTCCTCAAAATTCAAATGGAAATTGAGTTACAAATATGTGCCATTATTTAGGGTTTTAAGGAATGTGTCCCGATCTTGTGAAAATGGTATACGGCTACCTCGTTTATTTTTTTAAATTTTTTTCTACATTCTAAATGACATTTAAAGTGTTTTTCATCTTTATGACTTTCCTCAAGGTATAGGGTTTAGATTTTAGGGGTTAGGGTTCAAGGTATAGGGTTTAGGATTTAGGGTTTAGGGTATAGGGTTTAGGGTTTAGGGTTTAGAGTTTAGGGGTTAGGGTTCAAGGTATAGGGTTTAGGTTTTAGGGTTTAGGGTTTAGGGGTTAGGGTTTAGGGTTTAGGGGTTAGGGTTTAGGGTTTAGGGTAAAGGGTTTAGGGTTTAGGGTTTAGAGTATAGGGTATATATATATTTTAGAAAAAGTTATATAAAAAAAGATAGAAAAAAACTAAACAAATGAAAGTATATAGAAGAAAAGTCAAAAGAGGGACGGACTACCCTATATTTATTTTTTATTTTTTTAAAAAATTTTTATTGACTAGAAAACAATATTTTAGCCTTTGGTAATCAGTGGTTTTTTTTAGAAAAAGTTATATAAAAAAAGATAGAAAAAAACTAAACAAATGAAAGTATATTGAAGAAAAGTCAAAAGAGGGTCGGACTACCCTATATTTATTTTTTACTTTTTTTAAATTTTTATTGACTAGAAAACAATATTTTAGCCTTTGTTAATCAGTGGTTTTTTTTAGAAAAAGTTATATAAAAAAAGATAGAAAAAAAACTAAACAAATGAAAGTATATAGAAGAAAAGTCAAAAGAGGGACGGACTATCCTATATTTATTTTTTATTTTTTAAAAAGTTTTTTATTGACTAGAAAAGAATATTTTAGCCTTTGTTAATCAGTGGTTTTTTTTTTTAGAAAAAGTTATATAAAAAAAGATAGAAAAAAACTAAACAAATGAAAGTATATAGAAGAAAAGTCAAAAGAGAGACGGATTACCCTATATTTATTTTTTATTTTTTAAAAAAAATTTTATTGACTAGAAAAAAATATTTTAGCCTTTGTTAATCAGTGGTTTTTTTTAGAAAAAGTTATATATAAAAAGATAGAAAAAAAACTAAACAAATGAAAGTATATAGAAGAAAAGTCAAAAGAGGAACGGACTACCCTATATTTAATTTTTATTTTTAAAAAAAAAATTTATTGACTAGAAAACAATATTTTAGCCTTTGTTAATCAGTGGTTTTTTTTTTAGAAAAAGTTATATAAAAAAATAGAAAAAAACTAAACAAATGAAAGTATATAGAAGAAAAGTCAAAAGAGGGACAGACTACCCTATGTTTATTTTTTATTTTTTTAAAAAAAATTTATTGACTAGAAAACAATATTTTAGCCTTTCTTAATTAGTGGTTTTTTTTAAAAAAAAAAGTTATATAAAAAAAGATAGAAAAAAACTAAACAAATGAAAGTATATAGAAGAAAAGTCAAATTTAGAGACGGATACTAAATCTGTCTCTAAATTTTAGAGACAGATGTTGAATCTGTCACTAAATTAGAGACGGATTCAAAAATCTGTCTCTAAATTAGAGACGGGTTAAAATCTGTCTCTAAAGTTTAGAAACGGATTCTGAATCTGTCTCTAATTTAGAGACGGATTCTGAATCTGTCTCTATTTTAGAGACAGATACAAAACCCGTCTCTAAAATTTAGAGACGAAATCTGAATCCGTCTCTAAATTAGAGACGAAATCAGATTTCGTCTCTAAATTAGAGACGGATTCGAATTTCGTCTCTAAATTAGAGACGGATTCATATTCCGTCTCTGAATTAGAGACGGAATCTGAATCTGTCTCTAATTTAGAGACGGAATTCGAATCCGTCTCTGATTTTTGGTTCTGTCTCTAATCTGTCGCCAAATTAGCTACGAATTTCGTCCGTCTCTAAATTTTCGTCTCTAAATCCGATTTTCCTTGTAGTGATTGTCATCTCTTATTTGTCCTCCTTGCATAAACACAGTAGTAGTGATACTGTCCAGGCACGCTCTCTATTCGTCGGGAACTTTTGGTGCAAAATGCCCCTGATCCGCACGTTCTATCATGGGAGACTCGCGTACAAGACAGCCTCAAATACTATCGATGAGTGTCCGAATAAGTATTAAATAAACTGTTTAACAGGGCTCATGCAATTCTGAATTGTTTCTACCAAATTTTATTTTCATGTTTCTATTTCTTTTCAGTTTATATTATTATTGTAATTTAAATTTCTGTAACTGTTTTCCTTCTTTCATTCTAATTTTGCCAACATGAACTAGAATTCTTTGTTTCATGGTGAATGAATTGATAAATTTATTCAAAATTTGGACATTCATTTTAGGACAAATTATTTTAAGGAAAAGATATTCATTTTAAAAAGGAAAGAGTTTTTTTTTCAATAAATATATTTCAACCATCTTTTTATTAGACGAAATAATCATCTTAAAATATCATTTTTGATAGATATGTGTTGGGTTTGATTCCATCTAAGTTGCGGACGGCTAAATTAAAGGATTAAACAAGCAAAATGTGTAATTGTTGTGACCGCGCCATCAGTAAGGAGCGACCGCGCGCATGCCTCTAGACAAATGGGGTGATCGCGTGCCTTGGTAGAGTGTTCGCGCCCAACCATATGGACAATGATGGCGATCGCGCCCTAGTCAAGTTTGGGCCTGGCGCCGACGGTTTATGTGCAGAGTTTGTGAAACACTACTGGGTTAGAAGTAGGCAGTATAAATACCTATTATCCCCTAACAATCTGATGTAATTCTAGTGTGATAGGCATATCAATAATTCTTGGGTTCTAAAGTTCTCTTGCTCATATGTTTTCTAGATCTAGGGTTTGCACAGATAGAAATTCTTGTGACCAAGAATTCACTAGATTAGAGATTGTATTTGTTGATTTACAGTTGATAATAATATTCTCTCCCTCTACTCATGGACGTAGTCACGTCGGTGTACCACATATATTGATGTGTTGTGTGATTGTTGTTTGTTTTCTATCTTCTACATATACTATGTTCTAACAAAATGGTATTAGAGCCAGTCAGGTTGAGAAACGTCTAGGGGTTTTTCGCTGTAAAAGAAGATGTGATCAGAAATTGAATCACCAATTGACAAGTTCAATGGGAAGAATAATTTTAGTATTTGGCAAATAAAGATGAAAGCCTTGTTGAGAGACATGGGTTTGTGGGCTCCGATGGCTGCTGCAATCAAGGGTCGTCAGGATCCAAAGGGTAAAGCATAAGCCGTTCCCATAGGTGATGTCGCGGCTGCAACAACAGAAAGTTCGAAGAAGTACATGAAGGCAGCTGAGAAGGAAGTAGCAGATTTGATCGCGATAGATGAGAGGGTCCACTATAAAATAATAAGGTGTCTAGACGGTGATGTTCTAGTTGATATTGCAGATACTGATTTCGGAGGTGCTTTGTCGCTTGCGTTGAAAGACATGTTTTTGACACGATCATTGACTAACAAGCAATATCTGAAACAGAAGTTGTATTCTCTCAGAATGCAGGAAGTTACGGCCATTAGGGATCACCTAGATAGATTTACATTTTTATTACTTGAACTTCGTAATATATATGCTAAAGTTGCTGATGAGGATTAATACTTCTTGTTTCATTGTCTTTATCATATGAGCACTATTTTGACTCTAGTATCAGTGATAAGAAGACGGTAACTCTAGAGAAGGTGAAATCCTCGCTCTAGACTAGAGAGTTATGTCGAAAGGCAAGCAGTAATAGTAGTAAAGATAACCAGTCAGCAAATTTAGTTGCAGAAGGCAGCAGGGGTTCTAGCAGTTAATAGAAGAAGAAGAAGATGAAGTCTTCTGGCAAAAAGGGCCCAAAACCTGAGGATGTTTGTAATTACTGCAAGGGAAAAGAACATTGGAATACATATTGTCCTATAAAGAAGCGAGGCGAGCCTCCAAATTGTTCTGAAGCTAATGTTTATACAGTTGATACGAGCAGCTCTGATGGGGATTATGTTCTAGTAACAGAAGATTTTGCATGATAGTCAGATGCGTGGATTCTTGATTTTGGAGCTTCTCATCATATCAGCCAGAGTAGAGTGTGGTTTATAACTTATGAGCAGGTAGATGGGAGTAATATCCATATGACCAACAGTGTTACTTGCAGGGTGGTTGGTATTGGATGTATCAAGCTGCGGACTAATGATTGTAAGTTTTGCACTTTGAAAAATGTGCGACACATTCCACACATGACGAAGAATCTGATTTCTCTTAGTCGGCTAGGCCGGCGGGTATAGTTTCAAAGGTAAAGGTGGAGTAATTTATGTCTACTAAGGTTCTAAGCGATTCTGAGAGGCCTTAAGCTGGGCTCCTTATATTTCCTCCAATGAAGTACGCTTTCTAGGTCAATATTGGTTGCATCATCTGAAGTGGTTAAGGAGAATATAACCAAGTTGTGGCATATTAGGCTTGGGCACATAAGCATTAGAGGGATACAGATATTGGCAAATCATCATCTTCATTGTGACCATAAGGTAAAGGACTTTAACTTTAGAGAGCATTGTGTACTTGAGAAGATGCAATGAAGCAAGTTTCCGAAAGGGGTTCATATAATGAAGGGCAGTCTGGCTTACATTCATCTGGATTGTTAGGGACCTTCATGTCAGAAAACATTGAGGGGTTACATGTATTTCTTATCTATAATAGATGATTACTCGAGGAAGACTTTGGTGATTATTATGAAGCACAAGAGTGAGGATCTCACAAATTTCAAACAGTGGAAGACATTAGTGGAAAAAATCAGATTGGGAAGAAGATCAAGAGACTTATAACAGATAATGGGTTGGAGATCCACTTTGCTGAGTTCGATGAGTTCTGTAGTGGATATTTCTAGATATCTCACTATCAGAGGTACACCACAAGAGAATAGTTTCACAGAGTGCATGAATTAGACGTTGTTGGCTAGAGCAAGGTGCATGCGCTACAATGCTTGGTTGTCTAATCGGTTATGGGCAGAAGCGGTTAGTACAACGTGTTACTTGATAAATCGCCATCCACATACATGTATCGATTTCAAAGTTACCAATGAGGTTTGGTCAGGTAAACCTGTTGATTATTCTAATTTAAGGGCTTTTGGTTGTACTACTTATTATCATGTGAATGATGGAAAGTTAGATCTGAAGGCTAGGAAAAGAGTTTTCATGGGTTATGGAGATGGTATTAAGGGATACCGAATTTGGTCTACATCAGAGGGTAGGGTTATCATAAGCAGGAATGTTTATCTTTGATGAAAATTTTGTGCTTAATCCTATTATGAGATTTGTGGTTGTATCAGTTGTTGGTAGTGTTGATAAGCAGGTGGATCTACAAGATATTATAGAGGTGAGCAGTCCACAGTTAGATGTTAATCAGGATATATCGTCAAAGACAGAAGCACCAGACAGTTCATTACCGATTTCCGAAGAACATGAGTTAGCTCAATAGAGTTCTAGACAGACTAATTTTGGGAAGTCTCATGTGAGGTATGGTTTGGAAGACGTGATGTCTTGTTCACTTCAGGTTGCTGAGGAGGTGGAGCCTGAACCTTTGGAGCCAACCACTTTCAAGGCAGTTACATGTTCAGAGTCTTCCTAGTGGCATGCAGCTATGGGTGGCAAAATGTAGTCACTTCACAAGAATCAGATATGTGAGTTAACCAATAGGCCAGAAGGCAGAAAGATTATTACTTGCAAGTGGGTCTTCAAGAAAAAGGAAGGTATGTCACCGTCAGAGGGGGTCAAGTATAAAGCTCGTGTGGTTGCTAGGGGTTTCACGCAAAGAGAGGGCGTTGACTATAATGAGTTTCTCACCTGTAGTTAGACACACTTTGATCAGAGTGCTATTATCTATGGTGGCACATCAGGACTTTGAGCTCGAACAGCAAGATGTGAAAACAGTTTTTTTACAAGGAGAGTTGGAGGAGAAGATTTATATGACACAACCATATAAGTTTCAGGTTTCGGGGAAAGAAGACAATGTATGTAAGTTGAAGAAGTCCTTGTATGGACTGAAGCAGTCGCCTAGGTAGTGGTGTAAACGGTTTGACAGCTATATGACAGAGATTGGTTACTCGAGAAGCCCGTATGACTGTTGTGTGTATCACAAGAGGTTGGTGGATGGTTCGACTATCTATTTGATTTTTTATGTTGGCGATATGTTGATAGCTGCTCTTAAGAAGTCTGATATTTAGAAGTTAAAGGGTCTACTATCTTTTGAGTTCGAGAAGAAGGATTTGGGTGCAGCAAATAAAATTCTTGGTATGGTGATCTACATGGATAGTAGCCAACGGAAATTGTTCTTATCCCAGAATAGTTACATCGAGAAAGTTTTAGAGAGGTTTGACATGTCTACATCAAAGCTTATAGATTCTCCAAGTGTAGCGAATTCACATTTGTCTGTTGCGTTTGCACCAAAATCGTCTGAAGAGAAAGAGTATATGGCTCGACCTTATGCTAGTGTAGTTGGTAGTTTGATGTATGCTATGGTTTGTAATAGGTCGGATCTCACATATGTTGTTAGTATGTTCATGGGGAATCGTGGTAAGAAACATTGGTAGGCAGTGAAGAGGATCTTCAGGTACCTTAGGGGTACATCTGATGATAGGCTCCATATGGAGGTGGTACAGAATGTGCAGTTGAGGATTATTGTGATTCAGACTACTATGGGGATGTTGACACAAGGAGGTCTATGACCGGGTACATATGTACTCTTAGTTGGTCAGCTGACAGTTGGAAGGCTACTTTGCAACCTACAGTGACTTTGTCGACTACAGAAGCGAATTACATGGCATTGATAGAAGCTGCTAAAGAGGGAATATGGCTAAAAGGTTTGATCAGCGATCTTGGACTAAATCAGTATCAACCTACAATATTTTGTGACAGTTTGAGTGCAATATGTTTGACCAAGGATCAAGTTCATCATGAGTGGACCAAGCATGTGGATGTGAAGTATAATTTTCTGAAAAGTGAGAAGCGGATCAAGGTGAAGAAAGTGGGTAATGCGGACAATCC
Source organism: Adenophora triphylla var. japonica (assembly GCA_022495995.1). Taxonomy (NCBI): domain Eukaryota; kingdom Viridiplantae; phylum Streptophyta; class Magnoliopsida; order Asterales; family Campanulaceae; genus Adenophora; species Adenophora triphylla. The sequence goes on along the minus strand of JAFEMH010003480.1, from coordinate 116,992 downwards.
TATTGCCATGTTCACGAAGTCAATTCCAAATAACAAGTTCCAACATTGCTTGAACTTGGTGAATGCTCGCAGCTATTAGGCATCATCTGAGGCAGAGGGGAGTTCTGATTATGTGATCTGGAGTTTAGATGTCAAGTTGGATATTTTTAGGGTTTGATTTCATTTAAGTTGGGAACGCCTAAATTAGAGAATTGAACAAGCAAATGCAGTAATTCATGTGACAGACCAAGGGGCGACCGCGTCATCAGCAAGGAGCGACCGTGCGCATGTCTCATGACAAATGGGGTGTCGCGCGCCCTGTTTGAGCGATCACGCCCAACCCTCTGGACAATGAGGGCGGTCGCGCCCTTCAAGGGAGCAATCGCGCCCTAGTCAAGTTTGGGCTTGGCCCCGGCGGTTTATGTGTAGAGTTTATGAAACTCTTCAGGATTAGGAGTAGGCATTATAAATGCCCCCTATCCCCTAACAATCTGATGTAATTCTAGTGTGATATGCATATCAATAATTCTAGGGTTTTGATGTTCTGTTGCTTATCTGTCTTCTAGATCTAGGGTTTGTAAAGGCAGGAATTCTTGTGACTAAGAATTCGTTCAATAGATTAGAAATTGTATTTGGTGATTTTTAGTTAATAATAATATTCTCTCTCTTTGCCCGTGTAGATAGTCAAGTTGGTGAAACACGTATGAACAGACTAAAAGCGTCGAGCTAGGCCCACCGAGTAAAGCCCAATCCTTAACATATATTTGCCACCACGATCTCAGTGGGCTAGGCCCAATTATTACTAGGCCCAAGGCCCATCATCATGATCAGTCGACTTAAGTTCCTTGTCCGACCTACGAGGTCCCGACCTAGCTTGGTCCGACTCTATGATCCATGTGATATTCGTGTACGGTCCAGCCCTACCTGTCAGTCAGGTCGACCTATACCCAACAGGCGACCTCGACCTACCCGGTTACGTCAACCTACAGAGTTCTGGCGTACTTACAATTCCTAGCGTGATGAGACTCCCTACAAATCAGGAGTTATATATGCATAAGATCTCGATCACGAATCTGTTCCACTAATTAAGGGATTTCATACAATCCTACCAAAAATACAACTCTCATCAACAACTATAAATACAAGGCAACGTCAACCGTTCCAAGGTAATTGCTATTTGTTATATTGAATACATCTTGTTCTTTATAATATGTAGCTCTCATACACATACTTACTCTCACGCCCGAGGGTCTTCGCCGGAGACCATTCCGGCTAGTCGTGGGTTCCGTGTTTCAGGTCAAGGAGCCAGGAGATTAGTCTTGCCACGTGGACAGAGATTGACAAGCACATTTCCTGCAGCATCAGTTTGGTTCTATTGCCAGGAATCGTGCATTCTTGACCTCGAAATCTTTTCCAGCCCACAACCATGGTGACTGCAAACGGACATGTTTCTGATGCCTCGGACGAACCCAACGAGGGAAATACTAATACTAATGCCAACGCTAATGTTGGGAACCGCAATGCTAACCTGCCTCCCCCTCCTTCTCCTAGGTCGCACGCAAGGGCGACGAGATCTAAGAGTGTAGCTGATGGTAGAGGTTTGCCAGATGGAAGGAGGGAAAATGACCTATGGCCGAGCAGGAAGCGCAACCTCCTCCAAAGCGTCAAACAGGGCGAATGGCTGCAGGAGACAGGATAGGTCCCTCAACCAATCCCCTTAGCGAAAAGGAGATGCTTTTGGAGCAAGCTCAAATTCTGGCGGAGCTGATAGCAATGGAGGAAGAGTCAGAGCAGGCCGACAGAAGGTCAGAGAGGGCAGCCCCCTCCCAGGTTTCCAATAGGCAGCCCGAAAGAAGTGTTAGGTAAGGCGAAAGTGCCCAACAGAATGGTGATCGATAGATTGTGCCTCTTATTCGAACCCACATACCAGTTCCACCTGACGACTTGAGGAGTCATCTCAACACAAACAGAGAGCAGGAGGCTGAGTCGGAACTGAGGCGGCAAAGGGAAGCCGAGAGGAACAGGCCTAGGTCTCCTGCCAGGACGGAGAGGTCACAGTCTCACAGAAACGGAGATGAAAGGCGCAGGTCGCCAGTTCGAGATGGAAGGCGCAGGTCGCCAGTCCGAGATGAAAGGCGCAGGTCGCCAGTTCATTCGGTGAGATCGCCCTCTCACAGGGACAGAAGGAGCAGATAGATAACTCCCCCTAGGAGTGACAGGCACAGAGCCAACTCAAGGAGGGAACCTCACCGTGAGGAAAGGCAAAGATCCAATGACATCTCCCATGCTAGAGATGGCCCGCCGGATGCCAGAGAATGGCTACAGTGGAAGAAGAAGTTTGATCAGTGGGAGGCTGACAAGAAATATGATGCTGGAAAGGGCGAACGAGGCGACTTACTCTTCGACCTTTGTCCAGAGAATTGATAGACCGTCGACCTCCACCAGGTTTCAGATTGCCCATCCTGGAAAAATATTCGGGTGCAACCAATGCCAAGAGTCATATACAGCATTTGGAGGCTACTATGTGCTTTGTCTCCAACGAGGACGACATGATGTGTAAGGCGCTTACTAGCACTCTCACCGGGGCATCTCTTACTTGTTTCAATGGTTTGGCATCAGGTTGCATCTCGACTTGGTATTATATGAAGAAGAAATTTTTGGATCGTTTCTCGACAGCTGGAGCTCGGAAGATGACAGTCACCGACTTGGATAACTTGGTACAGGGAAATAATGAAAGCTCGATGAGCTACTATACCAAATTCAAGGAGATGGTCGACAAGATTGAGGAGGACCTCACTGATAGGGAGGTAATCAATTGTTTCAGGAACGGGATTGCTTTTGCAGATTTGGACTACGAGCTTACAGTCCGGACCGTGACTACCCGACAAGAACTGTTCAAGAAGGCCTACAATGTAGCACTGGCTGAAGAGAGAAAATAAAAGAAAAATGGTAAGGGCCCCAAGGCTGAGGTCGCTGATAATGATAAGAAGGACACAGCCAAGAATGGGGGGAACAACAAAAATGTCAAGAACAGAACAAGGGCGACTGAGAAAGTGCCCGAAGCTTTCACTCCTTTGACAGTGAGTCGAACAGAGATCATGAATACAGTCGAGCTAGGCCCACCTGCCCCTATGAACCCAGGAAATAAGTTCAGAAGGGATAACAACAAGTACTGCGACTATCATAAAGATACGGGCCACACTACGGAAGATTGTATGAGCCTGAAACGCATCATTCAGAGGTGGGTCGACCAGGGGAGGCTCGACATGTATGTGAAAAGACCACAGGCAGGTGGTGGTGAGCGAGCTGCTGGTGGACAGCCAGAGCCAAGGCAGCCTAGATTGAATTTGTGCGTTATTACTGAGCAAGCTAGCAACACAGCCCTGAAGCACAAAATCTTCCAGCTCAACAAGGCTCCTCATGTACCCCCTAGAAGCTACATTAGAGATGAGATGATCAGCTTCTATCCAGACGAGCTGGCAACTAATACAGCAGCTAGAGAGCAAGTTCTCGTTATTCCAGGATTAATAGATGAGTGTACGACGAGCAGACTCTTAATAGACACGGGGGCCTGCAAGGATATCCTGTTTTACAAGACATTCAAGGACATGGGACTCTCAAATGAGCAGCTCGAAAGATATGATGGTAGATTGGAAGGCTTCACCAACCACAGGGTCGATGCCAAAGGACAGATTGAGTTGGACGTCGATATAGGCCAGCATCCTTACAGGGTCTTCTCCAAGGTAAAATTTATTGTCATTGATATGAATAGTGATTATGCTGCTATCTTGGGTATACTTGGCCAGGTCGCACTTGGAATGGTGGCCTCGATCCCCCATCAACGAGTTAAGTTCCCAACTCTAGCTGGAGTCGGCTGTGTACGAAGTATAGCTTGAGAATATCTTGACCATGTCCTACGAACAAGAAAGAAAAGGGAACTTGAAATTGAAATGGCTGAGGGGTATTTGAAGATGTCAAAATCAGTCACCATAACTTATCGACTATCTACGATCACCTGTGTGGAAGAGTCGACCTATCGCTCACATGACGAGGTCATGACTGAGTCAACACGTCACTCTGAAGTCACCATGGTCGATTCAGATGCAGTTATGGTCGACCAAGTCTTCATAGGCGAGCTATGCCTCCAGATTGACAATAACTCGGGGGCCACCACCAGTGAGATCGCTGCTGAGCTAGATGACATGATCGTTGAAGAAGCTCCACACTTGGGGGCCGAGGAAAGACAGAGGGTCCGAGAGATCATTATAGAGACCCTACAGTTTAGAGATGGTCCGGAGCTAGAAGCTGTGGACGAGCTGGAAGCAGTAATAACAAACCCTTCTTATCCAGAGTAAAAAAATTCAGATTGGAAAGCAGTTGTCAGCTGAGGAAAGAACAGAGATCATCGAGCTACTGAAGGAGAGCAATGATGTCTATGCTTGGAGAGTAGAGGATATGAGGGATCAAGGAAGAGGTCGCTGTTCATAGGTTGGAGGTTAACCCGACCATGAAGTACTAAGCACATAAATTGAGAAGCTTCGCTCATGACAAAGAGGAGGCAATAAAACTTGAGGTACAAAAGCTTTTGAGTGCAGGTATCATCAAGGAAGCTACACATACCACCTGGCTAGCTAATGTGGTCATGGTGAGGAAATCTAATGGCAAGTGGAGAATGTGCGTCGAATTCACCAACTTGAATTTGGCCTGCCCCAAGATAGTTACCCCCTGCCTTGTATTGACAAGCTAGTCGACTCTATAGCTGGGCACAACACTCTAAGCTTCCTCGATGCCTATTCAGGTTATCATCAGATCAAGAAGCATAATTTAATTTCAAGTTTGCTATGGCAAACCGCTCAAAACTAAATTAATTAGGTAGAAACATCAATCATATCACATATATGACTCTTAGATCTTTTATGAGATTTATTTAAGACATCATATGTCTAAGCATATTTTAATCTCATCTTATGCCTTGGGTCCAAAACCATTTTGATAACCCAATTAAGTTCATTCATTTTAAACGTATAGGAACCACCATTTCCTCATCTTGCTCGCAAACGAATAGAATCAAAGTACCTTGCTATGGCAAGCCCACCCAAAACTATCCGAGCGGTCTCAAGTGTTTTAATCATGAATTGGCATAAAGAACTTAAAAGTTAAATGAAGGTTCTTTAAAGCAGATTATAAGCATATCAGCAAAGATAATCATAATTGCGCACCAGGTAAATTCCCAGGAAGATAGATGAGCCACAAGGACTACTTAAGTACCAAATCTCTCCTTCGACAGAACTCTCCTAGACATGCACAATTAGAATACCAGCTCTGATTTGCAACATAATCAATACTTTGTATAAACAATCAGATTCCTTTAAATTTTGCATAAACTGACTTGTTTCTCATAAACAATCAGAAAACCAAAATTTTAATGTTTCAATTTAAACATTCAGAAAATTACAATTCAATGTTTCAACTAAACATCTAACAAAGCTCTTAACATATAAGAACATATAATTCATGCATCGTAACAATTAATAAAATCACATTTAAATTAATTAAGCATGCATAAACAATGAATTAATCTAGCATAGCCCTATAAACTTAATTTTCAGAAATTTATAGCATCCAGATTAAGACATAAACATCTCAGATTATAAACATAATCACAGATTAGCAGGAAAAATTAACAAACTGATTCTGTCCAGAATTGGCAAGTTTTGTCGCGTGACAGATGCCAACTCTGTCGCGTGACACAAACCAACTCTATCGCGTGACAGAAGATGCCAGTTTGCAGATTTTTCAGATTCAATCAATTCTAATCACAAAGCAATTAAATCATATAAACAGCCTTTAACAGATTTAATTCAAAATGAACAGAAAACGATTTTGGCACATTGTTTAAAAAACAATAAGATTATACCGCATACAAAACATGCAATGAACATATAAACAATTTATATATCAATTTTCTTAGCATGTTAATTCAAACTTAACCATACGAACGGGGCTCTGATACCACAGTTGAGTTTTATGGGTTCATGCGCAGCGGAATTAGCATCTAAATAACACAAAACCCAAGAGCCCTAAGGTCCGTTCTATACAATTATATTGAATTCCTATGAGATAGAGTTAACAAACCTTGATTGCTTTCCGTTCTTGTGCTATCGAACAATCTATCAATGTGATTTTGAATCACAAACTTCGATCTTCAAGACTTGAATCTTCAGATTCGAACTCTAGGTCTTGATCATCGTACGAGCGAAGACCCTCTAGTAGTATCCACACCTTTGAATGAACCAAGAACAATTCTTGATGATTGCTAGATCCTTAAACCTTTGAAAAATATTGAGAAAACCCTTTTATGATTTTTCGTTTTGGAAAATTCGGCCAGCAGCTAGGGTTTAATGACTTCATATTTATACTACTTTAGTATTGGTATTTGTTTTCTAATCGTATTAGGAAACTAGTCTGTAAACCGCCCCTGTGGCTTGATATGTCGCACGATCATACGAGTCCCATGGACAGGATCTGTCGCGCGATGACTTATGCCTGATGAGGAAATCTCAATTTTCTTTCTTTGGTTTAACCAATTCATTCTAATTGTGTGTGACCCAATAGAATTATATTATGTTGGCAGTGAGCTCGATCATATCGGCCCTATAAAACATAAGCGGACTCTAGCAAGCCATTATGTCTACCCAATTAATATAACGTAAGAGTTCACGTTTCCAATGGTATACTTTCATTTCTCCCTTTTTCTCACGATGTTATATTGAACACAAGTCATGGTCCACGTCAACTTGTATTTGTTCAATGCTTTCTCGATCTTGAGTATAATGATAATCCAATCGCATTGGGGTATGGCCATACACTTTCATCATTATCACTCATCGAGGGACCCAAGCAAAACATCTCTCTTTCGAGGGACAAATTTCATCTTGACTTATCATCCTTCCCATCATGAATCCGATCATGCCAAAGATAGCCTTTATAAATATTGTGTTAAGATATCGTTTGACTAAAATCAAACATAACTTTCAGCATATGTAAGGTCATGATAATCTCAGGTCTAGGGACTAAATGAAGTGACCATATGAGATTTAATTATGACATTTGACCATGACATAAATCTCAAACGGGTTAAGTCCAGTCACTTGTTCTCCAACAAGTACTCATAAATTTAATGTGCATCTCTATGCATATAATCATCATATGATTATCCATTAACATTTATACTGATTATTCACTTAATAATTAGGGACGGAGATTATTACAAATAAATATGCAAAACATATAATAATCAAATAATAAACTTTTCATATAATAATAAATAATGTTAACATATAAGTCTATCAACTATAGGCCTAGGGCATAACACTAACATAAACATGGAAGCCTACGTCAACGATATGGTCATCAAAACAAAAGTCGGACGTCACGTGGTCGACCTAAAGGAAACGTTTGCCAATTTACGATCAAACGACATGAAGCTTAACCCGAGCAAATGTGTATTTGGAGTAGCAGCTGGCGAATTCCTTGGTTTTATGGTGTCACAGCGAGGAATTGAGGCAAATCCTGAGAAGATTAAGGCTTTGTCGACATGCAAGAGCTCACAAGTATCAAGGAGATGCAGCGACTTAATGGAAGGGTGGCAGCCCTAGGTCGCTTTATAGCCAAGTCGGCAGAAAGATCTCTCCCCTTCTTCAAATCGTTGAGGGGGACGAAAAATTTTGAGTGAACAACCGAATGTCATTCGTTGTTCCAACAGCTCAAAGAGTATCTAGCTACTCCTCCTTTATTGAGCAGCCCGACTGTTGGGAAGACTTTGTTCGTGTATTTATCTGTGGGTGACCAATCAGTGGCAGCGATTCTGGTTCGAGAAGAAGAGCGGCCTCAAGGAAGCTATGAGCTTATTTTTTGGCTCACCCCATTGTAGTGCTCACTAATGCACCACTAAGAAAGATCTTACATAAGCCAAAGAGTTCAGGTCGCTTACTCAACTGGTCAATTGCTCTTGCAGAATTCGACATCGAGTATCGACCTCGAAAGGCATTGAAGGCTTAAGCCTTGGCAGACTTCTTGGTCGAGCTGACGTTCACTAAGGAAGATAGCGAGGTACGAGCTCAGAAAGAGAAAGCTAAAGGGAAGGAAATAGAGGCCCAGCCCGTCATTAGTTTACCCGAGGATTGCTGGAAGGTGTACTCCGACGGGTCAGCAACAAAGAATGTTAGTGGAGCTGGGATAGTATTGATCGAGCCAGAATCAGGGACGGTCTACGAGGAAGCATTGAGGTTCAAGTTTGAAGCCTCCAATAACCAGGCAGAGTACGAAGCGTTGGTCGCAGCCATCGAGTACGCCAAATGTTTTGGGGCGACCAAGATTGTGGCATATTGTGATTCCCAGCTAATAGTCAACCAGGTCAGAGGAGAGTACGAGGTGCTGAACTCTACTTTAATCAAATACTGTGACCTGGTGAAAGAACTGATAAAAGACTTGGAGTTTTGGGAAATTCAGAGGATTGGTTGAGAGGACAACGAATTGGCCGACCTACTCTCGAAGTTGGCTACTTCAGATGAACCACATGAGGAACCTATCTCCTACCTCGAGCATCCAACGTATGAAAGGGTCCAAATTCAATGCGTGGAGGACACCTTGAGAAATTGGGTTTATGACAAGTGTTGGATCGAGAAAATGAAGGCATACTTGGAGAAGGGCGAGCTCCCTGAGGACGAGAAGGCAGCTCGAGCCATCAAGAAGAAGGCTCCGAGATACGTTATTCAAGGAGAGATGCTATTCAGGAGATCATACACTAAGCCATTGTTGAGATGCATTCACCCCCAAGAAATCACTCAGTTGATGCACGAGGTGCATAGTGGAGTTTGTGGTGGAAACCCGGGGGCCAGAACTTTGGCTGACAAACTGATTACGTTGGGTTATTACTAGCCACACATGAGAGCTGATGCACACGACTTCGTTCAGCAATGCGACCAGTGTCAAAGGTTTGCCAACCTGCCTCACCTGCCTATGACTAAGCAAACTCCGGTGATCGCTACTTGGCCGTTTTATATGTGGGGCGTCGATTTGATCGGACCCTTCCCCCCCGCCCGTGGAAACTGCAAGTATGTGATCGTTGCTATAGATTATTTTATGAAGTGGGTCGAAGCAAAACCACTAGCTCGAATTACAGAGGAAAACGCCATCAACTTCATCCATGACTTCATTTGGTGACGTTTTGGGATACCTCGAGCTATTGGGTCGGACAACGGGCTACAATTCTCCCGGGCTTTCGAAGAGAAATGAATCGAGTAGGGGTCAAACATTGGCAATCATCTGTAGCTTACCCTCAAGGCAACGGCCAGGCCGAAGCTGCAAACAAGCTTGTTCTATCTGCACTCAAGACGGGCTTGGTTGGTCGACGTAGTAATTGGTTGGACGAACTCCCCCTTGCTCTTTGGGCAGTTCGCACAACTACTCGGGGGCCTACGGGGGAAACCCCATTCGCTCTTACATATGGATCAGAGGCCATGGCACCGGCCGAGCTGCGATTTCCTACTGCCAGATTAGTCTTCTTCGACCAAGAGCAGAACGACACCAACAGATTGATCAACTTGGATCTGATGGACGAGAAGCGAGATACGGCTTATCTGCGAATGGTCAACTACAAACAGAGGACCAAGAATTATCATGACAAGAAGGTGAAGAAAAGATCCTTCCAAGTAGGCGACCACGTGCTAAGGAAAATCGAGGCGACAGGAAGGAGAACTCAGCAAAACAAGTTATCTCCCAACTGGGAGGGTCCCTACGTTGTTACTCGAATTATCAAGAAAGGAACGTACATGATCGCCCATCCAGGTGGTGAGGAATTAAAGCACCCGTGGCATGCTACTCACCTTATCAAATATTACTTCTAGTTCAGTTTTTCAGCTTTAGAGTTAGTCCAGTTTTCAGTTTGAAGTTCGTTATAGTTCTAGCTCTTCATTTTCGATGTAATCATGTTTCTACGTCAATAAATGTTGCAGTTCTATTCAACATTGTATTACGTTTTTACATCGATTCTAACAAGCTCGACTCTTAGTCAGCTTCGTTCATTTAAACAGGTTCGACATCTAAGTCGATCTCGTTCTAACAAGCTCGACTCTTAGTCAACTTCGTTTCTTTAAACAGGTCCGACATCTAAGTCGACCTCGTTCTAACAAGCTCGACTCTTAGTCAGCTTCGTTCCTTTAAACAGATCCGACATCTAAGTCGACCTCGTTCTAACAAGCTTGATTCTTAGTCAGCTTCGTTCCTTTAAGCAGGTCCGACATCTAAGTCGACCTCGTTCTAACAAGCTCGACTCTTAGTCAGCTTCGTTCCTTTAAACAGATCCGACATCTAAGTCGATCTCGTTCTAACAAGCTCGACTCATAGTCAGCTTCGTTCCTTTAAATAGGTCCGACATCTAAGTCGACCTCGTTCTAACAAAGCTCGACCCTCGGTCAGCTTAGTTCCCCTAAATAGACTCGACTCTCAGTCAATCTCGTTTCAAAAACTGTACAAGTCTAAGGTCGATTGTGTTATCAAAAAACCAGTCTGATCGAAAGTTTGTAGCGACTTATTTGTCCCATTAAATCTAGCTCAACATACATTCATGCTAAAATCAAAAGCATAGAATTTAAAGTATAAAAGTTATCTACGATTAAAGTTATAAGTTACGATGCCTCCCAAAAAACTGGGCCAAGGCATAAACATTTACAAGGCAAAAAATTGCTTGGGACTTGTTCGTTACACAACCATTCAAATGGAAATTCAAGTAGATGGACCAGCATCAACCTGGCCTCCTGTGGTAGCTCGACCTTCTACGTTCTCTTCTTGCTGTTGGGGACCAATGAGCTTACCCGACTCAGAGAAACCATGCTGGGGAGTATCACCTTCAAATGCCAGCTCGTCTGGTTCTTCCAGCTCCTCCAAGAGAGTATTAAAGTTGACATTATTGATGGAAGGGGGAACCCAAGGTTCAACTGCCATCTCCGCATCATCTTGGGCAATGGTGGCCAAGTCATTCTCAGTGTAAGGCACCAAATGATGACCCTGATGAGATGACATATTGTAAGGATCCTCAGAGGCCCACTTGGCCAGTTGTTCGAGTGAAATATCAAAGGCAGGATCCACTACAATACGTCGAGCCATATGGCTTCGACCCACGTCAAAAAAGGCTCTGTCCTTCTCAGTGACGTAGTCATGGAGCTCGTCACTCTCCTTATAGGCCGCCACTACCTCCTTACCAGCAGCTTCTTTGGCGGCTTTGACAGCAACAGTTAGCTCGGCCTCCCACTCTTGGCGATCAGCCTTCAGGTTGTCTATCTGTTTGTTCAGCATCAAAGTCTTCTCCTCCATGGTTTGGGTCGCCACTGCCAGGTCTTGGTCGACCTTCGTCTTGTCTTCTTTAAGGGCAGCCAACTCCTTCTGAACCTTTCCAAGTTCGCCCCAAGCCTCCTCCTTACCCTTCAAAGCAGCATCCTTCACAAGCTTCAGGGCCTCATATGCCTCGTCCAAGTCGGAGTGCTCCTCCTTCAACTTGGCATTGGCCTCCTCCAGCTCCTTTAGCTTGGCATTCTCCTCCTCCAGCTTCTTCAGCTCATCATTTTTGCGAGCTAGCATGGACTTGGCTAGTCTCTCCTGCTCCTCAACAGCCTTCCAGTAGCTTGTGGCTGCTTCGACCATGGCAAGAGACTACAACGACGATTAAACAAAAAGGGATCAAATTGACTAAAGATCGAGTTAAGGAGGTTAGACGAGTAAAAAAGGAAAGCGACAATGATATGAAAATACTACAAGTGTTACCTCGGAATGAACCAGGTCAGACCTAGCTCGGAAAGTTTCAGCAGTCAAGACCTTGTTGATAAATTGCTTGACCAGGTCTTGGTCAGCAGATCTCCTCACAACCACCTGGCCGTATTCCAATTCAGGGTACACTCTAACCGAGCTGTCGACCCCAGTGAGCAACAGAACATTGCTCAGCTCATCCACTCGGGCTTGAACAAGGTCGGAATAAGAAACTTGAAGCGAAGGAGATAAGGAGCCCCTAGCATCAGCATCCACTTGTTCAGAAGCACCTACCTGCTCAGATGGTGGGCTAATCCTGGATTTCTTGGTTCTAATCTTCTTGCTGAGGGGAGCGTCATTATCCTCTTCCTCCTCCTCGTCAATATCTATAATGGGCAACCTAGCCTTGGACTTGGCCTTGGCTTGAGCTTGGGAACTGTTTCGGACGACCTCTCTTGTCGGCTCCAAGGTTTGTTCAGGCCCATCGCTCTCAGCAGCATCAGCCTCTTGAGCATCATCCCCAGCCTGCTCTCCCCCCAACGAATTGAGCTCGTCTTCAACAGTAATGGACTTGGTAGTATCCTGGTCTTCCAGCTTTAAAAGATCTTGGCACTCAGAGCCCTCTTTCTCCCGGTGTTCTCGAGCATTGGCAGCCCTGCAGCTCCTCTTGCTCTTTCTTATATCAATAGCTCGGCCTATGTTAGCCTCTTATTCAGGAGTCAAAACTGCACAAATAAAGATAACAAAGGGTTAGATCGACAATTAAAAGTTCTACATACGAGCTACCAGTTCTATGTACGAGCAAGACATCTGCGAGATAAAGTATATACAAGTCAAGAAAAGTTCTATGTACGAGCTAGCAGTTCTACATATGAGCAATTAATGGACAACTTAAGAGACAAAGGAGGGTAAAACTCTTACCCCCAACGTGCTCTCCCTGATCTTTACAGTAATTGGGCACCTTCTTACAGTAATGACATTCTCTCTCAAATCTAAATCGAGCCTGATAAGTGACTATTATATAGTCAATTATCCTAGTTTTTATATACTTTTACACAAATAAATCATTACTTTTTATTTAGTTTTTAGTATTTTTACTTACTTTTGTTATTTTATTAGATTTTACGTTTTTGGTATGTTTTATACATTTTAGACAGGTTTTAGGGTCTTTTTATTTATACAAAGGATTCATGGACATTTTGGTCCGAAAGGATGGAGGAACACCAAGCAAAATAAGCACTCCAAGCTGAAAACCAGTCGGAGCGGCCGTGCAGCAAAACCAGGAGCGGCCGTGCATCATAGGCCATGGCCGGCCATCTTGGCCCATGGAGTGGCCGAGCGAAGTGACACTGGCCGTGCCAAACCGGGAGAGCGGCCGTGCCAAACCGAGAACGGCCGTGCGGCTATATATGGAGCGGCCGTGCAAGTCTCCAAATTCAAATCCAAATACGGCGCCAAAGAGGACACGGCCGTGCAAAATCCTTGACACGGCCGTGCAAGTAAATGATTGCAGATGTAAAGGCACCTTTGATGGCACCCAATTGAAGAGTCTCCTTCCATTTATAAATAGGACCCTTATGTCGAGTCTTAGATACGAATTCTTAGAGAGAAATTGCCGATATTAGAGAGATAAAAGATACAAAGATTTATAACAACAATTTTCCAAAGGAGTTTGAAGATCAAAGTCATTATTTGTTCTTGGAATCACTTTGGAGGAAAAGCAATAAAAGTGAAGCATTATTCTCAGCAATCATAAGTCTTTCTTACTCAATCTCTATTTATACTTTTCTGTTTATTTATGGCTTGTGAGTAATCCCCCATATTCTTGGGGTTGGAAACTCAAAAGCATGCTTATTCATCATTTAAAAATATTTAGTCTTGTCTTCTTTCTTCATCTAAAACAATCTCTTTATATTATTCTCTAAATGCCTTACATTTTGGCGATATCCAATTTGTATGATTCGATCAATTGAGAGAAGTACCTAGCGGAGAATCTCGATTGACGGAACCATATAAAGAAACTAGGTTCATTGATCACGAGAGTAGTTCAATGGCCTAGGGATGTTCCTTTAATGGAAAGTATGTTGACTTCCGTCCTTAATGGATTCTTACTAATTATGGTCAGCTAGAGATAAGCCGGAATGCCCGTTTGTGACAGGGCGGGGGCAAACATAAACGGATTTCTCAAACAGTTAGGACATAATTAGTGAAGAATACAAACGCTATTGTCTTAGCCCGAAATAGCGTAGGCTTAACATACCATCCTTGCTTTTTATGAAAACCTTTTATTTCTAAGACAATGACAATTTGATGAATAAGAATATGTGTATGATTTCCAATCCCGAGAATGCTTCGTTTTATAAGATTTCAATTAAAGTATTTTCTGTTTATGCTCTCTCTATTATTCTAAAACAAATTTTATCTACCCCCAATCTTTTCTATATTTTTTTAAAGACAAAAATATCCCTTAAGTAAACCCTGTCTCTGTGGGATCGACTCGTACTTGCACCCGCTATATTACAATAGCCCGTGCGCTTGCGGATATAAAATAAACCGTTAGGTTTCGACCGAACAAGTTTTTGGCGCCGTTGCCGGGGACAACGGTTTACTTTTTATTTTTGTCTTTACTACAAAATTTTTAGTTTTTATTTTATTTTTGCTATTTTGCTTTCTCGTCATGTAATCTGTTACGTTTAATTTTTCTTCAAGTGTTTTTCTTGTAGTTTATGAAACGGTCTCGGACATTCGTTGACAACTTTGATCCGGAACCCGAAAGAAGCTTTCACGAAAGATTAAGGAAATTCAGAGAAACTTTGAAGAAACACATGGACGGAGAACCGCAAACACCCGCTAGGACCCTACAGGACTTTGTTAACCCAAGTACCCCGGGAACTAGATCCCCTATTGTTGTGCCGAATGCCGAAGCGGCACACTTTGAGATAAAGCCGCGACTTTTGCTTATGGTTATTAATAACCAATATAGCGGCACCGCTTTCGAAGATCCTCATCTCCACATCCAAACATTCCTTGAATATTGTGATACCACACGTATTCAGAATGTCACCCAGGAAGCAATTCGGATGCGCCTTTTTCCTTTCTCTCTAAAGGATAAGGCGAAACAGTGGTTAATTTCAGTCCCACCCAACTCTTTTACAACTTGGGACCAAATTCAAGAAGCATTCCTTGGACGTTTCTTCCCTCCGAGCAAGACCGCTCAAATTCGGACGAAGATTACAAATTTTAGCCAAACAGGAAGCGAATCACTGTATGACGCTTGGGAGCGATTCAAAGAGCTCCTAAGGATGTGCCCTCACCACGGGCTTGAAAAGTGGTTAATTTTGCACACTTTCTATAATGGTCTCACATATAGAACAAGGGAAACAATTGATGCCGCCGCAGGAGGTGCCCTAATGAATAAGACGGTGGATGAAGCATACGACTTGATAGAGAACATAGCCCTGAATCACTATCAATGGTTCAATGAGAAGGAACAACCGCAGGGGATTCCAGGTAAGTACAATATTGATGTCATTACTACCTTGTCTTCTAAAGTTGATATGCTTCTTAAAAAGTTTGAAAACTTTAATGTAAATCCCGTGGCCAACATTAATGTTGTTTGTGAACTATGTGGGTCAAACTCACATAGTACAGAATGTTGTGAATTGCTTGACACTACTTCTAGTGATCAAGTAAATTTTGTTAATTCTTATGGGGAAAAGGGTGGTATGTATTCAAACACATACAATCCCGAGTGGAGAAATCACCCAAATTTTTCCTATAAGAATAACAATATTTTAAACCCGCAATCTTCTACACTACCACCGGGATTCACACAAAAGAATTTCAATGGCAATTCTAGTGTTTTCCCTCCCCCTAAGTCTAAATTGGATCTTATTATGGATTTTATGATCGAAAGCAAAAACGAACAAGAGAAGACCAATAATGAGTTAAGGGAATCCATTAAGTCATTGAATGCTAGGTTTGATAATTTAGCCGCCCACAATAGAATGCTTGAAAATCAACAAGCTCAACAAGCCGGCACCTCGCATAGACCACAAGGGAGTTTTCCCGGTCAATCGCAAAGGCACGATGAGCATGTTAGTGCGGTAGAAACTAGGAGTGGAAAAGAAATTATAGATTCCCTTCCTAAGGAAAATATCAAACCAAATAAGGAGAACGTTAGTCCGACCCCACCGATGGTTGAGACTAACGAAGATGTTGAAAATGGGACAGAATCCCCTAAGATTTCTAGAAATTTTGACCCTCCAATATCATACCCCCAAAGGTTGGTAAGAGCCAAACTTGATAAACAATTTGCAAAATTTTTAGAAGTCTTAAAGTCTATTTACATCAACATACCTTTTACCGATGCCCTTCAACAAATGTCGTCCTATTCTAAGTTCTTAAAGGATATTCTTGCAAATAAGAGGAAACTTGAGGAGCATAAGACTGTCGCTTTAACAGAAGAAGTAAGTGCCATTTTACAAAGAGAACTTCCTCCTAAATTAAAAGATTCCGGCACTTTCTCTATTCCTTGCAAAATAGGTAAATATAATGTTGATAATGCTTTGTTAGATCTTGGGGCAAGTGTGAGCCTCATTCCGCTTTCAGTAGGTAAGAAACTAGGTGTGGGGGAAATGAAACCCACCACTATTTCTCTCCAACTAGCGGATCGCTCCATTAAATACCCAATGGGTATTATGGAAGATGTCCCTTGCCAAATCGGGAAATTGATCATCCCGGTCGACTTTGTAGTCCTTGAGATGGAGGAAGATCACCAAATTCCAATTATTCTAGGAAGACCTTTTCTTGCCACCGCTGGTGCAGTAATAGATGTAAGGAATGGCACTCTTTCTCTAAACATTGGAAATAAGAAAGTCGAATTTAAAGACTTAAATCTCAAGAAACCGTGCCATGAGGTCAACACTCCCGAAAATGATAGCGAAAAGGGTGAAAAGTCACAAGCCAAGGACTCAAAAATAATAATTAAAAAACCCTTAGATCATAAAGGTGAAAAAAATGTGCACCCTAAAAAGCCTAATAAAATTGAAAAATCAAAGGGTAGGGGGCCTAAGAAAAAAGGCACACCGGGATGTCGTATGTGCATCAATCATAAGAGCTCAATCACGCCAAAGGGCATGGAATGGCGAGTTGTTAAGGATAAGAGACCATTACAATACCACTCACCGTCCATTATTACTGATAGAAAGGGGTCGAGCTTATGACCTTAAACAAGCATCATCGGAATAGTAAACCGATGGATTATATTACTGTTTATCATAATTTTGTTTACCACCGCATGCTTATCTATTTACTCTTTGTCACATTGAGGACAATGTTCATTTCAAGTGTGGGGGGGGGTATACCTATCTTTATTTTTTTTTATTTTTTGCTTTCTAGTTTAAGAATTTTACTTGCTTTCTAATGTAAATTTTTCTTTTTAACTTAGTTGCATTTTCATTTTTATGCATGTATAGTATATAAAAAAAAATATATAAATATAAATCCCTATGATGATCAAAAATCATTTATCATTATGCTTGCCATTTGCCCTAGTATGAATGCCTATTTATCTTTCCTCTCATATTTTCTATACACTTAGAAATCTATAAAAAGGAAAAGTATAAGGGATCTTTTTAGAAAAAAATTGAAAGCCTCATAAGTTGGTATAGCACAATATAGAATCTCATCAAGAAAAATGCATTTGATTAGAAGGAATCCTTTTTATGCTTGGTCATTTATGCAAATTTTGAATATATTCCTTTAAAATTGTACATTTTTTTTTATCTTTATTAGATATTTATTCCCTTTTTAGAAGTACCTTTTTGTTTGCATCCCTTGAATCACACCCTTTCATAAATTCCATCCTTCCATTTTTTAAATCAAGTCAAAGTAAAACACTTCTATCTTATTGATAAAAGAGTGACAATTGTCACCAAGCCTTAAAAGCAAAAAGAAACATATTATCTCCTAAGTAACTCGGGGCACGGCGTTCGCTGCGACGATGCTTCCTTGCCAAAACGGAAATAATATCCAAAAGTATTCTTGATCTAAGTATTAGGAACATGGGGCTCGCGACCACAATGTCTCCTACTTGAAAGGATCAAAAATAACTTAGGTCTTTTGCAAAAATATAACACGTACAAAAATAAGATAAATTTGTTTGACTTTGACGAGATTTTTCCACTACCATCATCCATTCTTCACCCTTGTGATTCAAGAATGTAATCCAATTCTTCGAAACTTCTAAATTATGAATAAATGTTTATACCTTCTCTTGTACGTCTTAAAGAAATAAAATTCATCTTTTCTAAAAAAAAAAAAATCACTCTAAAAAGTGATAAGCTTTTTCTACCAAGAAATAAAACTAAAGATTCTTCCTTCTAGCATGCTTTACTTGGTCAAAATTCTATATATGCTATATTAGGTTATTGTCTTGCATTTTATCTCTTTAAAAATACCCCTAAAATATTTCTTCCTAAAATAAATTTTTAAAGGTATTCAAAATATGATTAGATAGATAAAGACATTATCTACAAGGCATTTAAGGGCTTGCTACTTTATTTCTGAGGGATCAATCGTATTTTTCTCCCTCTCCGTATTTCATTCTAAGTTTGCTTAGGGACAAGCAAAGGCTTAAGTGTGGGGGAGTTTGATAAGTGACTATTATATAGTCAATTATCCTAGTTTTTATATACTTTTACACAAATAAATCATCACTTTTTATTTAGTTTTTAGTATTTTTACTTACTTTTGTTATTTTATTAGATTTTACGTTTTTGGTATGTTTTATACATTTTAGACAGGTTTTAGGGTCTTTTTATTTATACAAAGGATTCATGGACATTTTGGTCCGAAAGGATGGAGGAACACCAAGCAAAATAAGCACTCCAAGCTGAAAACCAGTCGGAGCGGCCGTGCAGCAAAACCAGGAGCGGCCGTGCATCATAGGCCATGGCCGGCCATCTTGGCCCATGGAGTGGCCGAGCACTGAAGTGACCTGGCCGTGCCAAACCAGGAGCGGCCGTGCCAAACCAGGAACGGCCGTGCAGCTATATATGGAGCGGCCGTGCAAGTCTCCAAATTCAAATCCAAATCTGGCGCCAAAGAGGACACGGCCGTGCAAAATCCTTGACACGGCCGTGCAAGTCGTGACTGCAGATGTAAAGGCACCTTTTGATGGCACCCAATTGAAGAGTCTCCTTCCATTTATAAATAGGACCCTTGTAATCAGTCTTAGATACGAATTCTTAGAGAGAAATTACTGATATTAGAGAGATAAAAGATACAAAGATTTATAACAACAATTTTCCAAAGGAGTTTGAAGATCAAAGTCATTATTTGTTCTTGGAATCACTTTGGAGGAAAAGCAATAAAAGTGAAGCATTATTCTCAGCAATCATAAGTCTTTCTTACTCAATCTCTATTTATACTTTTCTGTTTATTTATGGCTTGTGAGTAATCCCCCCATATTCTTGGGGTTGGAAACTCAAAAGCATGCTTATTCATCATTTAAAAATGTTTAGTCTTGTCTTTTTTTCTTCATCTAAAACAATCTCTTTATATTATTCTCTAAATGCCTTACATTTTGGCGATATCCAATTTGTATGATTCAGTCAATTGAGAGAAGTACCTAGCGGAGAATCTCGATTGACGGAACCATATAAAGAAACTAGGTTCATTGATCACGAGAGTAGTTCAATGGCCTAGGGATGTTCCTTTAATGGAAAGTATGTTGACTTCCGTCCTTAATGGATTCTTACTAATTATGGTCGGCTAGAGATAAGCGGAATGCCCGTTTGTGACGGGCGGGGGCAAACATAAACGGATTTCTCAAACAGTTAGGACATAATTAGTGAAGAATACAAACGCTATTGTCTTAGCCCGAAATAGCGTAGGCTTAACATACCATCCTTGCTTTTTATGAAAACCTTTTATTTCTAAGACAATGACAATTTGATGAATAAGAATATGTGTATGATTTCCAATCCCGAGAATGCTTCGTTTTATAAGATTTCAATTAAAGTATTTTCTGTTTATGCTCTCTCTATTATTCTAAAACAAATTTTATCTACCCCCAATCTTTTCTATATTTTTTTAAAGACAAAAATATCCCTTAAGTAAACCCTGTCTCTGTGGGATCGACTCGTACTTGCACCCGCTATATTACAATAGCCCGTGCGCTTGCGGATATAAAATAAACCGTTAGGTTTCGACCGAACAGAGCCCCCTCATGGGTGACCCAATCAGGGTACCTTAGGCATCTAACAATGGGGACCAGAGGCACCACATGCCCATCACTAATCATCATTCCAGCTCGGATGTAATTGTTTTTGGTGGTTCCCAAAGTTTCCCAACTAATGGGTCCCTTACCAGCCAGCTCAACCAATTTCTTATATAGCTCGACATGCCAGTACGGCTCCCAATAATCCTCTTCATTCACAACCTTGCTGTCAATGCTGGGCAGGGGAAACTCCCATCCTCTCCTACTTTCTACCACTACCATATGGGAGTTCCAACCACTTACCTTACTAGGAAGGTTAATAAATAACTTGGGGGAATTTGGCTTGGAGGGGGTACTGATACCTGAGTCAACCTTATCAGTCTTGACACTAAAGAATTCTCTAAACACTCTCATACAAGGTTCATACCCCTAGGAACACAGGACCATAGCAAAGCATACCAGGACTCTACAAGTATTGGCTCCCAGGTTGGAGGGTAGGGCATCCATACACTCCAAAATCTCATTTATAAATGGATCCAATGGCAACCTCGAGCCCGACCTCAAATTGGCCATAGAAGAAGGCCACCCTAGTAGGATCTTCCTTGTAGGTATCACCGAACTGAGACATGAAGTCTTTCTTGCTATAGAGGGTGATGTCAAACTCCGTTTTATTCACCTCACAGAATCCATACACCATGTCTATCAGAGACGAAAAATTCTTATTTCCTCGGAGCGGCCTAGGAGGCACGTAGCCCCTTTCATTCCTCCCAGATACAACGAAAGGCTCAAAGGCATCAACGATTTGAGGACTTGAGGAAGTCGAAGCAGTAGCTCCCCCTTGAGTCGCCATATCTGTACAAGAAGAAGAGGAAATAGGGGAATCAGTCCTATATACAGCTTCAAGGGACCTAGCAGATGTACTAAGGGGTGACCTAGATTCCCCTGGAAATCCTTTTTTATTCCTAAGGAAAGAAGGTTTATTGGGACCTCGAATGTAGAACAGAGCTATGTGATCAAGAAGTTCATGAAAAAGGTTGAAGGAGACCACTCTTGGGTCGTTCGTTTCTAAAGCACATATGGTTTCTCCTACAGGAAATCCTAGCTCATTAAAACACAAACCCCACCAGGTCAAAATTGAGGAACACTCCTCAACCGTCATCTCTCTCCATATTCCATTCAAGTGTTTACAAACTCTCCGATTGACATTGCAATAGTCGTACCAAGCCCCGGGTTCACTACTAAAGGTCCTAGTCATGGCGAAATCTAAGAAAATGCAGAAATTAAGCCCTAATGCTAAAGGGTGAGAGGAATACCTTAATCAGTTGAACGAGGAGGGGTTATTGCAGAAGAAGAAAGCTCGAATGCTGGTTTCGTCGCTGTCGCCGGAGATATACCAGAGCTTGAAGAAAGTGAAAGTTCGAAAAGGAGAAGGATTTAGGTATTTGTATTTTCCGTAGTTGAAAAGAAAAAAAGAAAATTCAAGCGTTTAATTTCCTAATTATATGTGTCTTGGCGGTTTTCGAGGTGGTTTCCAAACGTCAAAACAGTAATGATTGCAAACATACGGCGCTTCTATTGATCCAACAGTCCAACCGTCAACGACCAGGATTAAGCCACGTCACTATCAGTCGAGTAAACATCAAGTGTCGACTTGTGAGTCCCTTCAAGCTTCAGCAAAATTTCTTTTAACTTTCTGGTCGACAAAGTCTACTCAGAAAGTTGAGGGCCACTGAACAGACTAAAAGCGTCGAGCTGGGCCCAACGAGTAAAGCCCAATCCTCAACATATATTTGCCACCACGATCTCAGTGGGCTAGGCCCAATTATTACTAGACTCAAGGCTCATCATCATGATCAGTCGACTTAAGCTCCTTGTCCGACCTACGAGGTCCCGACCTAGCTTGGTCCGACTCTATGATCCATGTGATATTCGGGTACGGTCGGCCAGCACTGTCGGTCGGGTCGACCTATACCCAACAGCGGCCTCGACCTACCGGTTACGTCGACCTACGTGAGTCTGGCGTACTTACAATTCCTAGCGTGACGAGACTCTCTACAAATCAGGAGTTATATATGGATAAGATCTCTATCACGAATCTGTTCCACTAATTAAGGGATTTCATACAATCCTACCAAAAATACAACTCTCATCAACAACTATAAATACAAGGCAACATCAACCGTTCCAAGGTGATTGCTATTTGTTATATTGAATACATCTTGTTCTTTATAAT
The DNA here is from genome assembly GCA_022495995.1 of Adenophora triphylla var. japonica. Lineage (NCBI taxonomy): Eukaryota > Viridiplantae > Streptophyta > Magnoliopsida > Asterales > Campanulaceae > Adenophora > Adenophora triphylla. Next base: position 94,754 of record JAFEMH010003480.1, on the reverse strand, counting down.
ATTTAGCTTTCATACAAATACTTACTCTCACGCTCGAGGGTCTTCGCCGGAGACCATTTCGGCTAGTCGTGGGTTTCGTGTTTCAGGTCAAGGAGCCAGGAAATTAGTCTTGCCACGTGGACAGAGATTGACAAGCATGTTTCCTGCAGCATCAACGTATATATATTGTTGTATTGTGTTATTGTTATTTGTTTTCTATTTTGTACATACACTACACTATGTTCAAATAATATGCATGTCTTTAATAATTATCATTTTTTTAAAGAGATTAATATTTTTTGTTTTCAAGTATACCCTTATGATTACAAAGGATAGTACTATCAATTTCTAATATTCCACAAAGACTCAACAAAAAGGAATTTATTACAGTATTCAGTTATTAAATAAAAAATTACTTCATAACATATTATGTACTCCCTCCGTCCCGCTCGAAAAGCCATAAATTTCCATTTTGGGCATCCCATTTAAAAAGGCACTTTCTCAAAAAGGAAAGTTTTTATTACTATTCCACCCACTCATTATCTCTCATACTTTACTTTTACACTCACAACATTCTCTCTCCTAACTATTCCTCCCACTCATTTTCTCTTCTATTTAATTTTTCATACTCACAACATTTAAACTTTTTTTCTTTTCTACATCACTTTTACATCACTTTCCTTAATTTGCGTGCGAGACCCATTTTGTGACTTTTCGGACGGGACGGAGGGAGTAGTTAATTTTGAGAGTATAAGTGAATATTAATTGAGAATGGATTTCTTTTGAGGTAGATGCAATACTTATTTTTAACATACAAAAGGAATAGATTGTGACCATCCTTGAAACGTGACTCCTCCCGAAGACCCTACCAAGTGTGTAAGTTTGACATTTTTGCCCGTTGATTGCGCCACATACGACCATCGTCAATTGTTCATCATAGGACTATTATAAATATATGTGTACAGTCTGTTTATAATATTCCTCTATAATCCCCCTATATTTTGGGTTCAATTTTATTGATCAATTGATTGAATTTCATCATTCATACTGTTTTACCTGCACCACCCAATCTTTTCACAATCTCACTCAAAACACTTGCACATAAGGCGTATGTATACCTGATTCTTAGCATAATCAAGGCCTCTACTATTTAATGTGTGTCGATTCCAAACCACTTGCTTAAACCATTTATTCCGGACAATTTCAAATCCATCCATAAAAAATACCCAAAATCACGAATCACAAACTTCAAGTTCGCTAGAAAAACTCATAGTCAAGCTCCAAGCCTGTCTCTTGTAAGTTCATCGGTAGATCACTGCAACACTTGGGTTGATTTAGCGCACTAATCAAACTTCACCAAAGGACCTATTGAAGTGTGCCACATAAGTCATGTTAGGTTGATGGGGTCATCCGACCTCCTTTATTATAAATTTATGTCATTTTTATCCTTTTTCAAGTTTAATAAATAACAATTTTACCATTGGGATTGCAGCTGCTTTATTTGAAACTTTAGTTGGAGGAGTACCTTAATCATGGACGACCAGGCCTCTAATATTTGTAATCTTGATCCCCTTAAATTATAGAAAAAAAAAATTACTTTATTATAATTCTACCCTCTTTCACTGAAATCCAGAATCCACATAACATGTTTTTTCTTTTCTTTTTTAGTTCCAATTTTGTAACTGTAGTAGTATGAGTATCCACCACTACACTACAAACCCTTCCACAGGATGATTCAAATTAACCAACAAAATTATAGTTTACTTGCTCTTAATCTTAAAGTATGAGGTTCCATCTTAAAATCAATTGGTGTCAAGGAGAGTGGCCCAGAATCTTTATATATTATAGGCAAGGTTTGTCAATTCCCAAAATGGGATAATATCTCTAACACGCCCCCTCACGTGTAGCGGGCTTTTTGCCAAAGCTTACAACGTGGACTTATCAATCGGGTGGCACGGAGTAACATCGTGGGCCGTTGGGCCTACACGTGTAAAGAACCTGCTCTGATACCATCTTAAAGTCTGAGGTTCCACCTTAAAACCAATTGGTGTCAAGGGGAGTGGCCCAGGATCTTTATATATTATAGGCAAGGTTTGTCAATTCCCAATATAAAATAATATCTCTAACACTTACTAATAAGTACTCCCTCTGTTTTAGTTTAATGTTGTTATTTTCCTTTTTGATACATCCCAATCTAAGTTTAATAGGTTGTTTCATTTAATTTTTAAAGGAAAAATTTAAACAGTTTTTGGACAACTTTTACCTCATAAAGTCAAAAATTACAAAAAAATAAAATAAAAAAAAATCGTTATTTATTTGTCTACTTTTTTATCCACTTGTTTTATCAAATAGTGTTTGGACAATTAAATCCCCAATTCACTCTCTTGGTGTTGATCCAATTTCTATTGTTTTATTTATTATGCGTGGAAAGTTAAATTAAGAATATTAAATGGGAATTGAGGTATCTTGGTTAAAACAAAAAAGTTATTATAATTACACATTGTTTCTTTTATAAAGTTGATATTTACCTTGTTCCCCCACAATGATTCGGTTAAGCATAATTTGTTAGTTTAATAATATATTTCAAGCGTGTAATCTTTTTCTAATGTTATGGATACCAAGATCTGAAATATGAATTATAAAATAATTGAATGAACAATATGTCTGGGTTAATCAGTACAAGAATTTAATCTTAATATTCTTTATCCAACACTGAGGGCGGGCGAGCCTTGGCGCAACGGTTAAGTTGCAGCCGCATTTGCGACCACAGCGCGGCTCGAACCTTGGCGAGCAAATTTCTAAGAATTGAAGAGCTAAGACCTGCGCGCCTTAACAGCTTCTTTTAACACTGATTAAAATTGATTTGACAGTTGTGGGTCTTACTAAACTTAAAACTCATCTCGTTCATTGAGCACAAATTTGAATGAGCGGTGCCAAATTCGAATGAATGGAGTGTTTTATTTTATATTAGGAAGCAACCCAATTTGAATCACTTGATACTGCACCTTCGGTGTAGCTTCGAAGACTCCGTACTCAACAACCACTGCCAGTACTACAAAGACCCCACTCCACTTCCCCCCACCGGCCACCAGTCATCATACACACATATATACACCCATTCCTTGCTTCATTTCAAATAAATCTCCCTCTACTCTAAAAATAATTTCTACACATTTTCATCAACTATACTATTAATTATTTGTTCGATATACACCAACACATAATGGGGTTCCTCAAATTCCTCAGATTTAGAATGCGACGCAAAAGTGTTGCAGCCATAGCTGATGATCATGGCAGCTTAGGAAAGTTCAATTGGACGGAGATGAAGAAGGCAACTATGAATTTCTCTAAAGTGATTGGATCCGGAGGATTCAGCACTGTTTATCTAGCTGATTTTCCTGATTCAACACGAGGGGCAGTTAAGGTAATCCATGGCAGCAGCTGCAGCGAGCGACTTAAAAGAATTTACAGGCAAGAATTAGAGATATTTCTCCGTATTCACCATCCGAACATAGTCAATCTTCTTGGCTATAATAGTAATGACGACAATGATGATGAACAAGAAGGTGGTTTACTTGTGTTTGATTACGTTCCCAATGGGAACTTGTATGAAAAACTGCGTATGTTGTCATGGAAAAGTCGAGTGTTAATAGCATTTCAGTTAGCCGACGCGTTGGATTATCTTCATGAAAAAAGTGGGCTCCATATTATTCATGGTGATATTAAGGCTTCTAATGTACTTTTAGATGAAAATCTTGAGTGCAAGCTTTGTGATTTTGGGTCGGCTAAAATGGGGTTTGCTTCCACGGTTTTGCCTCCGTCGTCTTCTAGGATGGTCCGGATGATGATCATGGGTTCTCAAGGTTATATGGACCCTCATTACTTGAAAACCGGACTTGTTTCCAAAAAGAATGATGTTTATAGCTTTGGTGTTATATTATTAGAACTTGTTACGGGTTTAGAAGCCTTGTGTTTAACAAGGGGAGAGGCGTTTAAATCGATTGTGGCTAATGATCATGGGTTCAAAGTTGAGGAAATTGTTGATTCTTCCATGGTCAAGAATGATGGGGGATTTGATATGGAGGAGGCTAAGGCCATGGTTTCTATTGCCGCGACATGCCTTGGTCATGCGCCTATGCTTAGGCCTAGTATGTCACAAATCTTAACATCCCTGAGAGGAAAAATGAAGTCCAATAGTTAATGAGAGCAATGTTCATCACGGTGCTGTAAAGTGTGCCTTAGGAATTGTACATTGTGACCTCAACTAGAGATGATGATCAATTGATACTCCAGTTGAATGTCAATTTAAGCAAAATTTTGTATTCATGCATATTGTTATGAATTGTAAATTTGTAATGAATGTATTGTACATTGGAAGTAACTTATTTTTGCATGTCTCACAAGGTTTGTTCATTAAGTTATGGAACTTGTAGGAGATAATACCTTTTCAAAAAGCACATAATAATTTTAGGAATTTAGATGAAACAGAGGGTTGGTTGCATATTTTAGTATCAACATCTCGAATTAATATCTCAAATAAATCGCAGTCATTAATTTTAAAACATGACAAATGTGTCTCATTTCGATTTGTTTGATTGTTTGCTGTAGCAAAACAGCAAAATTCCCGTTGTTTGTTTGTTTGCTGTATCAAAACAACAAAATTCTCGTTATAGCAATTTAACGTTTATAAATTTGTTACTTGTTTTTCGTCTGATCAATAGAAAAGAATTGAAGAGATAGGTTTACCAATTAATTATTATGATCGAGAATGAGAAAATGGAAAGAAGTAGAAGACATTTGAAAAGACAATTGAGAAGCACATATGTAGAGCATAACATCACAAATTCACAATTCAAGCAAGTGTCAAGAATGGACTCCCTTTCACGTTTTAATTGCAGTCCAAAAAGGAAAATTAAAATTAAAATTATAATTATAATTATAATTAGAACAAGACGTGATAACGTAGTAGATGCGGATTGTTGTGGTACCAACCAATGTGGGACAATCTTGGACAACAACTACTCAGGACAATTGGTTTGACCCGGCAACAATTATTGTGGGATATGTAAATGTACAAGAGGATTGAGGACGATTGGGACAGTCGACCATTCGTGCAAATTCATCCTCATTTATTTATTTTTCAAAATACATTATAATCATGTCTAGGTTTGACAATTGTACGGGTTGAATCCGGTTGGATTGTGACGGATTAACAGGTTGAAACAGATCGACCCGTTAAAAATGTTTAAGTTAACGGGTCAAATGAGTCGGGTTGAGACATGTCGACCCATTTATTTTTCAATCCGATTGACTTCTATCATTAATTTTGACTATTTATGCTTGCGTGTTGAAACGAGTTGGATTGGGTCGACCCGTTAAAATTAGCGGGTTGAGACGAGTGACCCGTTTCAACCCACTAACTTAAACAGGTTGAATTGGGTTGGGTAATTAGTGTATTGATTAGTACGGGTTAAATGGGTTAATGGGTAACGGAACAAAATTGTAAGGCCTAATCATAATCATGTCTCTATTACACTTTAATTTAGAGATTAGACTATAATGTAATTATCCTGTTGATCAAATACTTGTGTCGGCCAATAATAAATAAATAAAGAATGCCGATGCAGGATGCATTAGTTATTTCCACAGTTTCAGTTTCTAAAACATTGTTATTTAAGAAGAAAAATTTTGTTTCAAATATATTGTCATTTCATGATATTCAATAACATTTTAGTTATATTTTCCAAATTTATCTCTAAGCTTTATTCACTTGATTTTTAGTATTTTCTGAAAATAAACTTCAATCAACATTAAATAGAGGAGTAATTAAAGGTAATATAGTATTTTTAACATGTTTCTTAACCTCAATATATGTGTTTTGTGCTAAAATGACATTGTTTCAGAAAGAAACAGAGAAAGTAATATATTGTTTATATCATAAATATAACTGTATTAAAATAAATTATTTATATATAGATGCAATAGTTTTTTTGAATGGACAAAATATATACAATATTTATTAAGAAGCAGAGATTATAAGATTTGGCATAATACATAAAAAAATCACTTTTTTTTCACAATAAATGACGTATTTGACTTGTTAACATTTTTAAAATAAACTTACTTGTTGGTCACTTACTTATACAACGGTAAAATTACACTGAGACACTTTCGTTATTTAGAAATGTAATATTTATTTTGAGAAAATACGGCATTTAGAGTGAGAATAAATAATCTTAGAAGGATAAGAAAAATTGTTTAGGAGCAGATACTTAATTTCATAATCTAAGGATAGGTATATCAAAAGATTTATTTAATGGATAATGTCTGGGGTAGTACAAGAACCTAACTTAATATATTAGCATAATGTTTGTTGGAACTGTGAAGGAGGCAGAATTGGGTCTTAGTTCGTGGGCTCAACTCTTCTCTTTCTCATCTAACTCTCTCAATTATAAACCATTTTTAAATTAATACTCTGAAATTGTAACAACTTACTTGATCCGAATGTCTGTAGGTGATTAAAGCGTGGTTGTTCTCTCACATTTTTTTTAACATGCAACACATTTTTTTTTTCATTATTTATTTCATACGATACTGAAAGTGAGACATGCTATACACTGATTAAAAAACGCTAATAAAATTATTACATTTAAAAATTTGTGAGTGAACATACCAAAAGTATCGAGCTGGACCAAGCAAATAAAGCCCAATTCTCAAAGCAACTATTGCCTCAGCATATCCAGTGGGCTAGGCCCAATCAGTACATGGCCCAAAGTCCATCTCACGTATCAGTCGACTAAGTTCATTGTCCGACCTGCCAGGTCCCGACCTAACTTAGTTCGGCCTAATGATCCAAACTCTAATACAGGTACGATCCACACTCTACCCGCCAGTCAGGTTGACCCAAACACAAGTGTCGACCTCGACCTACTAAGGCAAGCGTCGACCTAACGGTTACAGGCGTACAAACAGTAACTCTTGCCATAACTGCTTTCCTACAAATCAGGGACTATTCCAGGACACGTTTACACTACTCATGTAACTGTCCCTATAATCACAGAGCTCATGTAGCCCTGTCATTAAACCACCTACATCAACTATAAATAGATCATCACTATCAACGGTGCAAAGGTAACTGCAATTTTGTTATCTGAATATTCATTAATTCAATACATTTTGCTCTCCCATTATCAAACACTTACTCTCACGCCCGAGGGTCTAAGCCGGAGACACATCCGGCTAGTCGTGGATTCTGATTTCAGGTCAAGGAGCCAGGTGATCAGTCCTGCCCTCATGGTAGAGCAACGCGCTCTATCAGTGTTGCTGATGGCAGAGGATTGCCCGATACGAGAAGAGGGAAACGACACATGGAAGGACAAGGAGTTCCAACTCCTCCTAAGCGTCCAACTGCTCATTTAAATGTTGGAAATAGGACAGGTCCCTCATCCAACCCATTGAGTAGAAAGGAAATACTGTTGGAGCGAGCCCAGATTCTAGCCGAGTTATTGGCCATGGAGGAGGCTGAGCAAGCGGATAGAAGGTCAGAGAGGGTGGCTCCTTCTCAAATTTCCAACAGGGAGCAGGCCAGGAGTGCTAGGCCTAATGAAACCGTGGGACAAAACGGCGAGAACAGGCTAGTGCCGCGGGTGCCATCCCTCATTCATGTGCCAAGCAACGACTTAAGGGCTAGCCTCACCAGGAATAGGGAACAGGAGGCTCAATCAGATTTGAAGACACATTTAGAGGCCAATAGAAGTCGACGTGGTTCACCTGCCAGGACACAGAGGTCGCAGTCCCATAGAGAAAGGAATGGGCGCAGGTCGCCTATAAGGGAGGAGAGGCGCGGGTCGCCACTCAGAGATGATAGGCGCAGGTCGCCTCTCAGAGATAAAAGGCACAGGTCGCCACCAAGAGATGACAGACATAGGTCACCAATTCGATCAGAAAGGGCTCCTTCTCACAGAGATAGGAGAAGCAGTAACTCCCCCGTAAGTGAGGGTCAGAGGTCGAATGTCGTTCCCCCTGCAGGAGATGACAGACCCGACGCTAGGGAATGGTTGTTGATGAAAAAGAAGTTCGAACAATGGGAGGATGAGAAGAAAAAGGATACTGAAAAGGTCGAACAAATTGACTTTGCTCTTCGACCCTTATCCAAGGACCTGATTGACAGTCGACCTCCTGCTGGTTTTAGATTGCCCCTCCTAGAAAAGTACTCGGGGGCCACCAATGCAAAAAGCCACGTAGCACACCTAGAAGCTACCATGTGTTTTGTCGCCAATGAGGACGACAATATGTGCAAAGCCCTCATAAGCACACTCACAGGGGCAGCCCTAACGTGGTTCAACAAGCCAAGTACTGGGTAGCATCTCCTCCTGGATGAGTCTCGGGTCAAAATTCCTAGAACGCTTCTCGACTGCTGGAGCTCGGAAGGTGACTGTCATTGAATGTGCGCTCGCCGAAAAAAAATGGAGTCGCACGCCGTTTTTAAGAGGAAACATTGAAAACCTTTTTGATAGAGAAAAAGTGGGTTCGGGAGTCAAGTTACGTGTTGGGAAGAACCGAGAGTTCACCCAACACGCCTCGTCCGTAGACGAGTCTTTCTATTGTTCAACATTCAAATCATTCAAACGTGTGTGCAAGGTGTGTAACAGAATATGTATAAAATGCATTTTAATGCTTTATTTTATTGCTCAAAGAAATGAATTACAACTTGTGAGTCATTTAATTCAAGAGACCACCACCTGATTACAACGAGGACAAACAACTTACAACTGAACTGAACCTGTTGCAGAAGGGCTCATTGTGTCGCGTGACACAGGACCTGGGAGCAGGTTGTGTCGCGTGACACGACAAGACCTTTTGCAGAGGTTTTACAAAGCTTGATTACAACAAATGAATAACAATCCGAGAATAACAAAAAATAGAAATCAAGTCCCAACGACCTTAGAGAGATCAAATTGCAGATGAGTGTGGATATGGAATCGTCCACACTCACCTTAGCAATTCATGCCCAACGCACGACATCACTACAAGAGCCTCCATAATCACAACGATAAATATATAAAACAGGTCCCAACGACCTCAGAGAGATCCAAGCTTAGATGAATGTGGATATAGAATGATCCACATTCACCCTAGCAAATCATGCCCAACGCATTCAATCACATGAGCAAAACAAATATCATCACTACGATGAACGTATAAAACAGATCCCAACGATCAGAACATCCAAATAACTCAAGAGTATACTACATACTAAAATGAAGCTACAACAAAACCAATATAGTCAGTTCTACGCTATAAGCATTTTATAGCATTTTAACACGGAAATTGCACTACGCAGCCAACAGAGAGAACATCCAAATAAATCAGAGCATACTACATGCTATATTGAAATTGTAACAAAGCCAGTTTAATCAGTTCTACACCAAAAGCATTTTTAAACCACGGCAATTTGTACTACACTGTGAAAAACAGAGAGAGAAAGGTTGAAATCAGGGCGTTACCCTCGTAGTATCCTCAAATTCGATACCACGTTAGGTATGGAATTCTTCAATCAGCTTCAGAACGGTAAACTCGAACTCTCAGATCGAAGCATCCTCGTAGTGTCAAATGCCTGTGTATGAGCGGGTGTTGAACAGACTCGGGCTCTGGAACAGGGGAAGCGGCTCGGACGGATTTGGTTGGTTTCAATTTGGGAGAAACGGAATCAGGTGAGGCAAGGGATTAGAGATCGAAGTGTTTTAGGTATAGAGAGGAAGCCATGGTGAGGACGCCATTAGAGAGCTAACAGGGTGAAGCCTTTGTTGTGGGTCGAGGGAGATAGAGAGCACGGTGAGGCAATTTGAAAGGGGATTGGGACGACGGAGAATCGGTTTAGAGAGGGAGGATTGATCGTTGCTTGGGGGGGAGCGATGAGGAAGCGATTGATTGGGTTTGTTGTTGGAGGCGATTTAGAGAGAGAGGACTGGGAAGAGGCGATTAGGGTAGAGAGGGAGAGTTTGGCGATGGGTTTTGGCCGGAGATTGTTTGAGGAGGGATACAGTTGGGAAGTTTGGCCGGAGGGAGAATTGGTTTTGGGGGAGATGGGTTGATTAGAGGGTGAGTTAGATGATGAAGGAGAGGGAGCTACGCCATTTGCGTCTTGAGAGAGAAGGAGAAATGCGTTTAGAGAGAGAGAGAGAGAGAGGAGAGAGGAGAGAGAGAGAGTATGAACTGTGTGTGTATGTCTGTGTGTGTGAAATGAGCCCCCCTACAAATGAATGGAAAATTGGTATTTAAAGGTAAATTGGGAATGGGATTAATATGTCGCACGACCCAACGCTTCCAATTTTCATGCTTCAAGCTGCTGTCGCACGACGGGTCACGTCCATAACTGATTTTGGCGCCAAAACCAGATTCTGGAACATTTCGGGTTAATTCCCAAGAGGTCCAAACTGGTTTATTCCTTTTAGGTCCTTTTGTTCGAGAAAAGTACTAAAAAATACTTCCTTCGCGGGAAACTTATAAAAAGTTCCCGGAAGTCTCGGAACGGACTGAAAATTTACCAAAACGCCCCTTAGTGCGATTTTATCATTTAAAATGCACCTAAAAAGGGATCGCGAATTGGATTGGCGTACTTACAGAGTCCCTCGGCAACGTCACTTATGGAAGAAGTGAGGTTGTCGATAAAATAAGACCCAATCCCAATGAGCGGCTGGGAAATAAGGCGGAGGGCTAGACGGTGATCTGGGGAAAAGGATGGCTGGACCTTTTGAGAAAGGATTCCTACGTATCCCGGGGAGGGAATCAAGCCAAATCGTAGTTCAACAAAGAGGTGGCGCTAACGAGAGGCCACGGGCTTTGTACCCAAAAGAAGTGAGAATGTATGGTGCCTCAAACCGAGAAGTGAGAACGTATGGTGCCTCAAACCGAGAAGTGAGAACGTATGGTGCCTCAAACCAAAGAAGTGAGAACGTATGGTGCCTCAAACCAAAGAAGTGAGAACGTATGGTGCCTCAAACCGAAGAAGTAAGAACGTATGGTGCCTCAAACCAATTTTAAAAATGACGTGAGATCTATGGCGTCTCGAACCGATTTTAAAAGACGTGAGACCTATGGTGTCTCGGACCGATTTTGAAAATAACGTGAGATCTATGGTGTCTCGAACCGATTTTAAAAATAATGTGAGACCTATGGTGTCTCGGATCGATTTTAAAAATAACGTGAGACCTATGGTGTCTCGGACCGATTTTAAAAATAACGTGAGACTTATGGTGTCTCGGACCGATTTTAAAAATAACGTGAGACCTATGGTGTCTCGGACCGATTTTAAAAATAACGTGAGACCTATGGCGTCTCGAATCGATTTTAAAATAACGCGATATGATGACTTGACGCTTGAAAGAAATATGAGTTCATACATGTGTTGTGCTCACCTGTAGCTGCCGGAGGGACTGGTGCTACCATTGATGTTGGTGATGGAGGGTTGTAGCTATCGGAGGGACTCATGCTATCATTGATTCTGCTGGGGATAGGTGTAGCTGCCGGAGGGACCTATGCTACTACTGCTATTGACGGTTTCCGGGTGGCCATTCACGGGACGGGCTCGGCGAAAATCGCCCTCGGGAACGGGCTCACCGAAAATCTCGCCCACGGCTCTTGGTAATGATCCGCCTCGGGAACGAGCTCTATCGAAAATCTGCCCACGGGCTCTTGCGAAGATAATCTCGATGTGCGGAACATGCCTTAAAGTCGCCGATTTGGTGGACATTATCGCCTGGATTACAGGGCGCCTAGGGCTCTTTTCCTTTGACAAGCACTGCTTGGGGGCTGAGGCAACTGGGGCTTTTTCAGGTGATGCTGGTGAGTCCGGGCTTTACGAAGATAATAAAAGCGGGGTCTGCCACCTGCAAGATTTGGAATCCTTGTCCAAGGTTGCGATTTGAGGGGCAATCTTCCCGATCAGATTACGATCACTTGATTATTGTACCCTGCGGGGGGAGACACAACACTACTAGGCACTTAGCAATTTTATTAGTCTCTTGCTTATGCATTATTAATCTTTTGTTGCACAAGTCCATCTCAGCTGGGGAGAATAGGGAAGTAGGGGTTTTGCACGGCTTGACAAGCGGATATGTAGGTAGCCATTATGATATGAGGGATTGTGTATGGAACGAGAGTGTTTATGATGGGGTGGACCCTCTCCCATGAGGTAGAAAAATGTATGAGTGACGGATGATACGGTGCAGCTTAGGCAAGTCGGGGACGCTCCCGGGAGTATTGGTTGTAGCAGGTCCATTGTTGATGAGGACAGAGTGTATCACGCGTCTGAGACAGTAAGCAGCAGAGGGGGGCAGAGAGCAATCCTGGCTTGGCGAAGCCCCAGTTGACAGTGCAAAGCAATCTTGGAGGGAATCGGGTAAGGAGAGCCGGAGGGATACCTTAACCAAAGCCCCAGCTTGAGGACATTCCATGCAGCTTCATCGTAGGCAGAGTCATCTTGTGGCCACAGAGGCAATTCATCATTTCAAATCGCAGTCAATCAGTCGCTGGACAAGACTCGGAAATGTATGCGTGCAGGGGCATATCTTTCGAATGGTGGGAAATGAATCCCGAGCTTTTGTATGACACTCTCGCTTTAGGTTTGACTCTTTTGGGAGAGTATAAGCATCGCAAGGTGTGGAAAAGTGTATGGAAGCCCCTGCTGACCGAAACGGTGTTTAGCACTATCTTCCTATGATGTAGAAAGAGAAGACTTTTCGAGACACTTGAAAACTTGTCTTATTCGTGATGATCACAAAGCTGCTTAAAACCCTTTATTGATGTTCGGGTTATTCAACCACCAAAGCCGATATGAACAAATATTCCAATTAATCATGAGGAGAAAACCCACTGATATCGAGATCGAATTTGGAAAGACTGAACGAAGGATCTGTGTATAGAGACGGCCCTTGAGGAGACCAGGTTTTCTGAGATTTGCTCGTATTTGTGACCGGGCCATTTCTGGTTGCCTACGTTACCCCCCATGGCGAGGAGCTCAGGTCATCGTAGTTCGGGTTTATCCCGAATGAAAAGAATGAATGATGAAGTTCGGGGATGTGAGGACCTTCGAGAATTTTTGAGAATCGAAAGAACATGCCCTCTTGGAGTGTCGATGGGAGACACAGATGCGAAGCCCCAGTGGGACATTCACGACGGGTGTTTGCAGAGGAGAAATGAGATATGCTCGCACAAAACGTCGAATGAACGGAGGGGAATTTGCACGATCTTCGCTTGACGGTCTTTTGAGCCGAGGTGGATTTGGCTCCGCTTTAAGCAATAATCTATTTAGATCTTGACAATATTGGAATGAAGCTGCTACCCGGTAGGAACTGCGACTGGGTTTCAGGGTTTCGATCGGTTTTCGGGTGATTTGGGATATCATGATCTCTTAAAATGAGAGGTCGGCTGGGCTTTTTGCTGACTGAACCTCTAGAAATGAGAGGTTGGCTTGCAGGGAAGTGTTTGGGATTTCTAAGGTGAGGGAAATCTGTGATTATATCTTTAATGCCTCTAAGAACAAGAGGTCAATCTTGGCTTTTGCAAGGGCAAAGGTAAGGGTAATGGGAATGTCCTCTAAAATCGAGAGGACAGCTTGGGATCGGTTAGAGGTAATGGTAAGGGGACATCCATGCTGTCTCTTTATTCATTCTGAGACTCCTCTTGAGTAACGACCGGATCCTTTGACTTTTGCTTTTGAGCGGATCTCTAGGGACTAGGCTCTCTTTCTTTTTCTTATCTTTTTTTTTATCTTCTCTTTTTTTTTTTTTGTATTTTTGTCTCCCTCTTTTTTCAATTTTGTTCTTTGAGAGGAGAATTTCAGCTAGTCCCCAGGATAGATCATTGCTTTCCGCCATTCTTTTGAACTTGGAGACGGTTGATCTTTATTTGAATCACGGGAGCCTCAAGGATAGTCCCTCTTCTTCGGGCGATGGCTAAATGGGTTTCAAAACGTGCCGATCTTGAAATGAAAGGGGTATTGTTTAGTGAGGGTAATGTGATGGTTCTCCTAGGGGTGAAGGTTTCAATCGCAGTCCCTACCGGATGATCCGAACGAGATTCAGTCTTCATTGCTTTGCTTAAGCTTACTTCGAGAAAGATCCGTGCAAATTCATCGAACAACGAGATTATGAAATAGGTGTGAGCATATCGGACGCAAGATGGGGATATCATTCGATTTTCTCACTCTGATTAATTTAAATATTAGTCATTTCAAAGCATTAGTCGGTGAGCAGCATAAGTTATCATGTAGAATAAAAACCATTTCAATAAAATGTAACGTGGGTGTGCAAGTGATGTCTCGAGTCTAGCAAGAAGAGAAATAAAGACTTTTATTATTGCAAAGCAAAAGCTGGTCCAACGTGGACTCGACAGACTCATGTCCGACAGTGGACATTCTAGAACCTACGAGGACTGATCGACTGCATCAACTTCGGACGGGAGGAAGGGTATAATTGCCATCGGTGCGGTGAGAACCCTTTTCCAATCTTTCTGTCCTTCACAAATTGCCCTCCTTAGTTTTAACAATCTGAGCAAACCACCGGGCCTCTCGCTTGCGAGGAAACACAACTTCACGGGTAGCTTGCCACTTTTCGATGGACACACCCTTTGCACTTTGCTGACCCAAGGGATATGAACTTTCAAATTGGTGGACCATAATCTTCTCTGCACCGAGCATTTTGGATTCTGAATCAGATGAACGTCCGCTCGGGCACTTGAACTGCTTCCGCCTCGGGAATATGGACCAATGAGCGTCGGGAATGAGAGCATACACCCAACTTGCCATAGCCTTGCAGCAGAGGTGAAGAGGTGAGAGCGTGTATAGACGGAGGGTAGAGAATCTTTGAGAAGGTACGGGAGAGGAAAGAACGGGAAAGGAGACGGACTCGTGCAACACTTATTATTGTTCAAGTAGAAATTGGTGTTTTAAGTCCTATGAACGGTTGGGAAAGGCTAATCCTTTATTTCACACAATCTAGATCTCGGGGGGAACCTACGGACACATCATCCACAAATAAACCAAATGCGTTGAGTCAAAATTAATAATAGGCGATAATACCTAAACCAAACCAAAGCATTTATGGGACGAACGAGCAGCCCCAATTTCTGAAGAAATTTGGGCAGCATAACGGGTATTCCTGAAGAATTTCAAGAAAAAATCCGGCATGACCTCTCGTCGGTGCACGTTGACAAAGCGACATGATCTCTCGTTAGAACATGCCGCGGGAACGACATGTCCTTTCGTGAAACCATGTTGCATTTGGCAACATGCCCACACGTGCTAGGTTTTAGGGTATAGGTACGAAAGCTTATTATAATTTTTGAAACAATTCATTTTAGTGTATTTGAAAAATGGCGTGTCAAAAACCAACCGTTTGGGTAAGGTTGAATGTGTGGTGCCACCTATAACGCACTAGGGGGATAGGTTTGACATTAGGCGCTCAAACGTAGGCGAATATTATCACCGTCCGCGATGCCGTCCGTCGCACCCGAGGTTCTAAATCTACGTGATGTAGTGTGCGAGATGGCTATGTTCCTTTATTTTGCGAAAATGATTTTTTTATTTTTTTACTTTTTTATTTTTTATTTTTTATTTTTTTATTTGAAAAGGGGTGATAAAAGAAAAATAACACACACTCACAAACCCCACAGAGATACAATAATCAGAGATCAAGAATTTAATTATGGGAGACTGCCCCACATCACAACCTGTATCAGAGAAATCAAGTCCTGCAGAATGACCTCCTTCTGTCGCGTGACACAGGATATCAAAGGTACGCTTTGTCGCGTGACAGAAGGAGTCACATATCCAATCCCGAACAAAGATCAAAGCGGCTGACCTCCAAGCACAATGCAAATAACTCAGCCCCATGCCCCAGGCAACAGCACAACACATAGGAAGCAAGAAAAGGGGAGGGAACAAAACAAAGCAATAAGATGCATTTATACACATATGATGTCACAAACAATGCACACACAAGTGAATGGAATAAATGTTGAACAATCACGAAAGTCTGACCCACTTTTGAAAAACAAGTTTCAAGTCCCCAGCGGAGTCGCCACTGAATATGCGCTCGCCGAAAAAAATAGGAGTCGCCACGCCGTTTTTAAGAGGAAACATTGAAAACCTTTTTGACAGAGAAAAAGTGGGTTCGGGAGTCAAGTTACGTGTTGGGAAGAACCGAGAGTTCACCCAACACGCCTCGTCCGTAGACGAGTCTTTCTATTGTTCAACATTCAAATCATTCAAACGTGTGTGCAAGGTGTGTAACAGAATATGTATAAAATGCATTTTAATGCTTTATTTTATTGCTCAAAGAAATGAATTACAACTTGTGAGTCATTTAATTCAGGAGACCACCACTGATTACAACGAGGACAAACGACTTACAACCGAACCGGAGCACATTGCAAGAGCTCATTGTGTCGCGTGACACAGGACCTGGGAGCAGGTTGTGTCGCGTGACACGACAAGACCTTTTGCAGAGGTTTTACAAAGCTTGATTACAACAAATGAATAACAATCCGAGATTAACAAAAATAGAAATCAAGTCCCAACGACCATAGAGAGATCAAATTGCAGATGAGTGTGGATATGGAATCATCCACACTCACCTTAGCAATTCATGCCCAACGCACGACATCACTACAAGAGCCTCCATAATCACTATGATAAATATATAAAACAGGTCCCAACGACCTCAGAGAGATCCAAGCTTAGATGAATGTGGATATAGAATGATCCACATTCACCCTAGCAAATCATGCCCAACGCATTCAATCACATGAGCAAAACAAATATCATCACTACGATGAACGTATAAAACAGATCCCAACAATCAGAACATCCAAACAACTCAAGAGTATACTACATACTAAAATGAAGCTACAACAAAACCAATATAGTCAATTCTACGCTATAAGCATTTTATAGCATTTTAACACGGAAATTGCACTACGCAGCCAACAGAGAGAACATCCAAATAAATCAGAGCATACTACATGCTATATTGAAATTGTAACAAAGCCAGTTTAATCAGTTCTACACCAAAAGCATTTTTAAACCACGGCAATTTGCACTACACTGTGAAAAACAGAGAGAGAAAGGTTGAAATCAGGGCGTTACCCTCGTAGCATCCTCAAACTCGATACCACGTTAGGTATGGAATTCTTCAATCAGCTTCAGATAGAGATGCCCAAACGGTTCCGAACCGGCGGGTCGAACCGGAACCGGACCGGATAAAAACCGGAGGGAAACCGGACCGGACGAACCGTGAACCGGCTGAACCGGCGAACCGGCGGTTTTCCGGTCCGGTTAAGGTTCAAGATTTCAAAAACCGGTGAACCGCCGGTTCAGGAACCGGAACCGGAACCGGAACCGGAACCGGAACCGGAACCGCCGGTTCACGAACCGGAACCGGAACCGCCAACGGCTAGATGATCTGGTGCGTCCATTTCTTGATCCGACGGTCCATGTTTAATGACCGTTAAATAACGGTCAGTGACCAAAATGTAAAAAAAAAATATTTTTTTTAATCGTTTTGGTCCCTAAAACGGTTTTTTTTTTTTATTTTGGTCCCTAAAACGTTTTTTTTTCTTTTTCTCTCAAACCTATAAATACCCTCCCCCTCCCTTTATTTTTTTCACTACTCTCTCTCAACTCTCAAGTCTCAAAACTCTCAAATTCTCAATTACTTACTCTCTTTCTCTCTATTCTATCTCTCAAAGACTCAAATCTCTCTCTCATCTCAATCTCTCAAGTCTCAAACTCTCAAATTACTTACTCTCTTTTTCACATAAATTCATCTTTTCACCAAAAAAATGTCTTCATCTCGTGGCGGCCGTGGCGATAAGGGAAAGAATGTATCAAGTTCGCATCCATTTTTCCCCCCCGCCGATGATTCCATTTGGGGCAATCTTAATGTTCAACCTCTACCACAAGAAACGTTTAATTTGAGCGATGATGAAGTTGATACAACATTTCCAATGGGTGATCATGGTCATACCGAAGGGAGTAACACTCAAACCACTCAAACCCAAAGTGAAGCGCGAGGGGGTGGTCAAACTCAAATCCGAGGTCGAGGTCGAGGACGAGGAGGTCGAACCACGGGAAGGTCGGACATCATGACCGTGCACTTTTCAAAAGTGCCAATTGAAGGTACCAACCAATACACCGTTTCTTGCAACCATTGCCCTCAAAAATTTGCCTTTACCCATGGAGGTGGTTATGGGACATTTAAAAGACACTTGACGACAAGGCACCGATCAAGTTGGAGATGCCCAAGATCAAACACAACTACAAGGATTTACGGGATCATCACAAGGTACGTCTTCGCAATTATTTAAATTTGATAATTCAACGTATAGAAAAGAAATGGCAAAATATACTGCTGCTAAAGGATTACCCTTTAATTTTACTAATGATAGATTATGGTCTCATATGGCACAACTTTGTTTAAATCCCGCGGCTAAAGAAATTAATAAAAATACAAGTACTCGTGATACTAAAGCTCAATATCTACAAGGAAAATTAACTTTAATTAATACGTTTAAAGATTTACCCCAAAAATTGTCAATATGTGCCGATATATGGAGTGACCATTGGCAAACTCATAGCTATATAGGAATTACATGTCATTGGGTTGATATTAGTTGGAAATTACAAAAACGATTAATTGCATATAAATCTTTTGATACTGTTCATAACGCTCAAAATATTTGTAGTAAAATTGCTAATGTTTTACAAGAATATGGATTAGTTCACAAAATTTTTTCAATTGGATTTGATAATGCCGCAAATAATACTGCTAGTCTACCATCACTCATTGATATTTGTCAACCATCTATTGGTGGTAAATTTTTTCATGTTAGGTGCATATGTCATATTTTAAATTTGTGTGTGCAAGATGGTTTAACAACTTTAAAGGAACATGTAGCCCCAATTAAGGAAGTTCTTGCTTATATAATGAGAAATCATAGTGTAACAAAATTGTGGATTAGATTTTGTAAAATAAATAATATCCCACCTAAAAGATTTTCCCTAGATGTTCCAAATCGATGGAATTCCACTTATAAAATGTTATCCGAATCTTATGATTTTCGTGAACTATTGTGTCAGCTTTATTCAACAAATAGAGTATTCAACTATAATATTGCCCCATCAATGGGATATTTGTAATAATTTAAAGAAAATTTTGAAAGTTTTTAAAGATGCTACCGTACAATTATCCGGTTCTTACTATCCCACTTCACCGTTAGTTATAGAACACGCCGCTAAAATTAGTTACATATTTATGCATTTTAAAGATGATCAAATTTTAGGTGAATGTATTAACAAGATGAGAACAAAATGGCTTAAATATTTTTTGATCATTCCCCCATTGTTTTTAGTAGCTAAACTATTAGATCCTAGGATAAGAGAAGATGGTTTAGAACAAATACTAGATTATTATTATAAGAATCTATTTCCCACCGGCTTTGATTTGTTTTTAGATAGACCTATCCCAAAGGCAAAAGACGTTGTAATTGAGACTAAAAAAATTGTATATGAACTTTATAGAGAATATTATGATCTTTTTGGTAATATTGTTTATCCTCCTAGTAGTGAAAATGTAGGTGGTAGTTCTCACGAAGATAGCGATCCCTTTAACTTTATAGATAATTTAATTAGTTCTAGAACTCAAAAACGTCAACGAGGTGGCTCCACTTATATTGAACTTGAAAATTATTTAACCACTTCTTTTGAGCCTATAGACGATTTTGATATTGCAAAGTGGTGGGCACGAAGGGCAAACAACTATCCTATTCTATCATTGATAGCAAAGGAGATCCTAGCCGCTCCCGCCTCAACCGTTGCCGTAGAAGAAGTATTTAGTGTAGGAGGAAATGTCTTATCCGATCGAAGGTCAAGGTTGTCTCCATATAATTTAGAATATCAAATGTTGCTCGGCGATTGGCATAGAGCCGAACTACGACTTCAAGATAAAAGAAGTAGTTCCGAGGAGGAGGAGGCCTTTGATGAAGATACATCGGGGAGCGAAGCCGAATGAACTACGCCGCTCTTTAGACTTTAGATTAGGTTAATTAATTGTAATTTTATAGATTAGATTATAGATTAGGTTTATTTTTATTTAATTGTAATAGTTAGGTTGAGGTAAATGCTCCTAAATGTCCCCCCTTATTTATAAAAGGGTAAGGTTGGTTGTCCCCCTCATTTGTAATTTTATTTTAATTAATAAAATTTACGGGTACCGTCCCTTTTTCTTTTATATACTTTCGTTTATTTCGAAAAAAGTTAAGTTTTTATATGACTTTTTGCAAAAATTAACTTTTTTGTAAAACTTAACGAGTAAATTGTTAAGAATTTAACTTGTAATTTTTTTTTTTTTTTGAAGGATCGGACACTGGGCGACCGCCTAGTCATTTCGGCCCTTCTTGGGCGACCGCCCAAATCTTTTTTTTTTTTTTTTTTTTTTTTTTTTTTGAAATTAACCGGTTTAGAACCGGAACCGGAACCGTACGGCCGGTTCGGAACCGGGACCGGAACCGTGACAAACCGGGCCGATTTCGGTTCAATGCTTGGTGGAACCGTGAACCGCCGGTTCGGAACCGGAACCGGCGGTTTGAACCGGATGGGCACCTCTAGCTTCAGAACGGTAAACTCGAACTCTCAGATCGAAGCATCCTCGTAGTGTCAAATGCCTGTGTATGAGCGGGTGTTGAACAGACTCGGGCTCTGGAACAGGGGAAGCGGCTCGGACGGATTTGGTTGGTTTCAATTTGGGAGAAACGGAATCAGGTGAGGCAAGGGATTAGATATCGAAGTGTTTTAGGTATAGAGAGGAAGCCATGGTGAGGACGCCATTAGAGAGCTAACAGGGTGAAGCCTTTGTTGTGGGTCGAGGGAGATAGAGAGCACGGTGAGGCAATTTGAAAGGGGATTGGGACGACGGAGAATCGGTTTAGAGAGGGAGGATTGATCGTTGCTTGGGTGGAGCGATGAGGAAGCGATTGATTGGGTTTGTTGGCTGGAGGCGATTTAGAGAGAGGACTGGGAAGAGGCGATTAGGGTAGAGAGGGAGAGTTTGGCGATGGGTTTTGGCCGGAGATTGTTTGGGGAGGGATACAGTTGGGAAGTTTGGCCGGAGGGAGAATTGGTTTTGGGGGAGATGGGTTGATTAGAGGGTGAGTTAGACGATGAAGGAGAGGGAGCTACGCCATTTGCGTCTTGAGAGAGAAGGAGAAATGCGTTTAGAGAGAGAGAGGAGAAGGAGAGAGAGTATGAACTGTGTGTGTATGTCTGTCTGTGTGTGTGAAATGAGCCCCCCTACAAATGAATGGAAAATTGGTATTTAAAGGTAAATTGGGAATGGGATTAATATGTCGCACGATCCAACTCTTCCAATTTTCATGCTTCAAGCTGTCGCACGACGGGCCACGTCCATAACTGATTCTGGCGTCAAAATCAGATTCTGAAACATTCCGAGTTAATTCCCAAGAGGTCCAAACTGGTTTATTCCTTTTAGGTCCTTTTGTCCGAGAAAAGTACTAAAAAATACTTCCTTCGCGGAAAACTTATAAAAAGTTCCCGGAAGTCTCGGAACGGACCGGAAATTTACCAAAACGCCCCTTAGTGCGATTTTATCATTTAAAATGCACCTAAAAAGGGATCGCGAATTGGATTGGCGTACTTATAGTCACCGACTTAAACAACTTGGTGCAAGGGAAGAATGAAAGCTTCATGAGCTATTACACCAAGTTTAAAGAAATGGTTGACAAGATTGAGGAGGATCTCACTGACAGGGAGGTGATCAATTGCTTCCGGAATGGCATTTCCTCGGAAGACATGGATTATGAACTAACGGTTCGTACTGTCACCACTTGTAAGTACCCAAATCTGGCTCATGCCTTCCGGTAAAGTTTCTCGGTAATTTCCCGGACTTTCCTAGAGTTCCGGAATTATTCCGGAACTGTTCCAAAACATCTAAGAGCTGAAGGGGATGCTTGGTAATTAAGAAACACGTTTTTCTTAATTCAAAAAACCTTCTAGAATTGCCACCTTGCATAATTTTAGAAACATGCTGAGTCACACAGGATAATGCCGCACGGCTGCATTAGCCAAGGACCTCTAGCCGCACGGCTTCATTAGCCTTATCCAGACTGCCTATAAATAGAGCCCTCCTCTACCCATTTAAAAACAACACAATCAGAGCAATACCAGCATAAAAACACTCTCTAAATACTCTACGAAGATCAGGAAGTTGAAGGTGCCAAGAAGCCACCCCCCTCCTCCTTGAAGCCTCCAAAAGTTGGTCCTACCGCTAGGCAAAACCCCAAGAAGAAGAGGTCACCACCATTGGTAACCTCTCACTCTCTTACCTTGCATAATGCTTGTCTATATGATTTAATTGCTCATTGCATTCATATATTGTCATTATCTTGCTTGGGACTTGGCATTTATCATTAAAGATCCTATCTTTATCATATCCCCCTTCCCCCTTTTGCATCCTTTGCATGAAATAGGCATCATTTGCTCATAAAAATATGATCTTTAGCATCCTTTGCTCATAAAAATGTAATCTTTATGTTAAAGGTGCATTCTTTGCACCTAAAAGCCCCCATTTTACATTCAAAATGCATCATTTGCACATAAAAATCATGTCTTTACCATAAAAATGCATCATTTGCATCTAAAACTCATTTTCATGTATCCTTTACATCAAAGATCATCCTTTTATCATCAAATTAGCATCCTTTGCATATTAAATACTATTTTCCACCATAAAAATGCATCCTTTGCATAAAAATTATGTCTTTTAATTAAAATGCATCCTTTGCAAATCAAATGGATCCTTTGCAACCCAAAAATGTCATCTTTTCACTAAAAATGTCATTTTTACATGCATTCCCCCATGTCCCCATTAGCAACCTTGGAATGGACCGGTGTAAAGATTCTATCTTTACATCGTTTCTTCCATTAAAGGTGCCACAATCTCTTTAGAAAGGGATAAAACCTTGAACCTACATCTCCGATTATCACTTAAGATGAGCATGAAGCATCCATATAAGCTCAATCGTCTTAAGGTGTAGGATTGATGGGCTAAGATCACTCCTTTCCTAAAGAACCTCATTTTGGACTATAAAAGAGAGTCTTTCTCTCGATCATGCAAGTCCCGAGGTTAAAAAAGCGATGATCACAAGTCCAAGATGAGGACGGGATCAAAATCCCGAATACATAAAATCCAAGAAATCCCGAGCGACAACCAATAAATGGTTTGTACGTTCGGAAGACAACTTGGGACATTCCCCCACCCCTCTTTTCAAACACATGCACACAAGAAAGCACGCAAGCAAGCACGATAAACGGAATCTAGGGAGACTTGCTACGGCAAGGCACCTTGGGTGAACGACGATCCGTTCTTCCCAAGGGGTAACTTAACCTCCGAACCCATTTTTTTCAAAGTTTTGAGGAAATCAAAATGGCGTGGCGACTCCGTTTTTCAAATTAAACCGGATGTTTTCAAACTTGCGTGAATCCAACAAAAACCAAAATTTGGGCACACATTCACAGTTTGGCGACTCAGTGGGGGAGGATCCCCGAAGGAGAAAAGCTTTCATTTTTAAAATAAACGATACTCCGTATATAGGTGGAAACCACTAACCTTCCTGTATCGCTCCCTAACCCGGATCTTGGGATAAATGGTGGTTTAACAATCCCACGTACCGGTATCACTTTTCGAAAAAAAAAAAAAGTAAAAGAAAGCTTTTCCCTTTGAGCGGGTTAGACTCCCATCGCGGATTCCGTTTATCTTGCTTGCTTTCTTTGCCTTGCATTGCATCATTTGCATCTTGGGATTTGTGCATACTTTGAACAGGAAACAACCTGAAATAGCAAAGGAGTGGAACCTGGAAAATTGATCCATGCAGTCGTACGGCTCAATCCTCCTTGGATTCTGACCGGACGGCCTCAGTGGCAATTCCACCGGAAAAATTGAGGTTAATCTGGCAGCCTTCGCAGCTTGGGGCTATTCAGTTCCGAGACTGACTGGGGCTCCCAGAAAATTTATGTGCCTTTATCTGTTGCATTTTCCCCGTCCCGAAAATCATTCCTTTAAAACACATTTATGAAAATCTCTGTTTTAACTCAAAAAGGAACATTTTTAGGAGACCGCACACTACGCGCACCTTATATATCCTGTACACTTTGCACGCACGTCCCTTTAAACCCGGGGTGGTTTATCAGCTGCAGTCACGGACAGCCTTACGATGCTCCCGGGCGCGCACGGAATCACCCCAAACTCCCCATGGCAGCCAGTGTCGACCAATGCACAGTCCGTGTCACACGTTTCAAAAAACCGTGACTTTTGGTTGGTTTTTGGTCTAGTCCGTGTCATATAGCCCAGTTGCATATC
This sequence comes from Adenophora triphylla var. japonica, assembly GCA_022495995.1. NCBI lineage: Eukaryota > Viridiplantae > Streptophyta > Magnoliopsida > Asterales > Campanulaceae > Adenophora > Adenophora triphylla. The sequence goes on along the minus strand of JAFEMH010003480.1, from coordinate 70,344 downwards.
CCCGTAAAGGTCAAGCCTTAGTTCATAACGGAAGTCAAGATCTTTCGCTCAAGCGAAACTCCGCCGAAATTCCGACAAGGAAAAATCGGTAGAATCTTGACTCCGACATTGACTTTGACCTTGACCCGCACGGAATGCGTAAGAGTCGAGACCGAGTCCTTGCCAAGAAAATCCAAAAGATCTTTCGCTCAAGCGAAGCTCTGCCAAAATTCCGACAAGGAAAAATTGGCAAGATCTTAACTTGGCATTGACTTCGATTTTGACTCACGCACGGCGTATGCAACGAAGTTCAATGTGACACTGTGTCATCCGGCTTTTACCGCCCGACCCATGCCTATTATCTTCTCGGACATTACCGAAAAGTCAAAACGTCATTCGCGCAAGCGAAATTCTGCCGAAATTTTGTTAAGGCTGAAAGACGAGACTTTCCCGGTATTGCCTTGACTATAATTCGCATCACTCGTGCGTTAAAAGTTCCTATGACCCGCTAGACCCGTTAGGAGCGTTCTTTTCTCTCGGTCGGTGGGATCCGCGTGCCCTATAGGACCCTCGCCCAGGGCTGTCCACCCTGGGAGGTCGAAATACAGGTGGAATACGAGGGGCTTATAGACGTAGTGACGGAACCCACTGATCCAGGATCTAGAGTAGTTGTGAAAAAGAAGGGCAGAACCCCTTTTCCAACCAAATAGAAATTAATAAAAGACACTGTTTTAAGTAAACTGAAAGATTCTTAATTTGCATATTGCCTGAGCCTTCAGCCTAAACACCTACCCCGAGTCTAAACCTCTCCTATCCCTTTCCCGCAGCGAGAAAGAAGTGGGTGAGAACACCGGGTCAGCGACTTGTTAGCGCAGAATTCTCAGACAGTTCGCCAGAATCCTCAGTTTTGTCAGTCCAGAGAGTCAGAATGGCCGATTTGACAGAGAACAGTACTGGTTTGGGTAACCAGATGACTAGGGAAGAAGAGCTAGCCTATGACCAATGCCCTCCTCCAGTCACATATAATCCTTTACCAAAGACTGTCCCTTTTCAGTCCTCCCCAATGTCCCAAGCCATCAGGGTCCCGACACCCTCTCCCCCGCAGATAAGACCCAGCTTTGTTCCCTACCAACAGAGAACAAACGCTACAGCTATTCCCGTAACGCAGCCTCTGCATTACCCCATGGGACTCTTTCCTTCCCCTCAACCTGAGCCAAATGTCCCTACGTTGGAATTCCAGTACCAGCCAGACCTTTCTAACTTTGTCAACGCCTGTGAATTTGCCTATCTCCCAGACAGCGGCAGCGAAGAGTCAGTCGGAAATGAGAACAGGAACGGGTGGATTTACAGTGATGACGACAGTTCAGTAGAAGGAATGAACTTGGAGTCGACCGAAGTAAAACCTGGAAGGCAAGATGAAGTAGAAAACCACAGACCTGGAGTAGGAGATGGAATCACTTCAAAGTGTATCTGTAGCCTGTGTGAAGGTTTGGAAGAGGAAAAGGATGAGGCAGCGTATGAATTCTACATCCTAGAATTCAATACCCCCTACAAAGACTTGGTCGGTGAATGGAGGAACTTGATTGAAGCTTTAGCTGAAAGAGGGAAGTGGGCTCCGCCCGCCGATCTAGAACATGTAAGCGTCGTTGAAGCTAAACCCCCGTCGGGAAGAGTAGACTCCATTGCAAAGGCCGAGAATCACCCCCGAGACCTTGTCTCGAAGAAGAGTGTATGGATGCCCCGGAAAGAGTCCTAAAGTTTGAAGCGACCCGGTCCCCTTTATATCCTATGATGACAATGATGTTTTCTTGGTAATTCCCAAGTCGAGGAAGAATCCAAGATACCTCTTATATGGCGTCAAGTATCCCGACCGCTTTTGCCCTCATCGGTCATCGTAGTCAAGATGAGAGTTCTCACGAGAGTTACCGTAGTGATACCAAGGAAGACACGTCGAAGTGCCGAAGGAACAAGAGAGGAGTGGTTAGCCCGAAGCCGAAAAGCCCGTAAAACCTTCCCGACAAGAAAGAACAGAACCCGCCATGAGGTTTGACCCCGCAAAATCCTTCTCGATGATGGAATTTCCCACTTCGTAAAAATGCTTGGCCAATGTCAAAGATGCCGTCGAAAACTAACCCCTAGAGAAAGGAGGGACATGCTTGACTGATGAGGAATGTGATCCCACTCTGTTGAAAAAGTTGCTAGGTCCGGATGAGGAAGCCATTCACCGCACTCCAAACTCGAAGGTGATAATTCCCGTTGCATGCCGACCTTGAAAAGCTTGAACGAGACCGTGAAGGCTTTAAATGAGGAAGGTGAAGTTGAAACCAAATGATCGTTGAGCCAATTAAGGAGTCGAACTCGTAAAAGTCGAAAGCCGCAACCCGGAATCGATTCGGGAAGCCGCCTATGCCTCCAATAGTGCGGTTAATCGATTAATCAGCCAGAGTTGGCCATACGCCAAAGAAGAGCCCGCCTCTCACTTTGAAAGAGCCGATGTAATCCTCCAAGAGGAATGATGATCCGTAGAAATCTAATGTCTATGTGATGACTCGATCCTGACAAATGAGTATTGAATGTACCTAAGGGTGATAAAAGAAATGCCGTCTCGAGCCGAAAATGCACAAGAGACCCTATAAGCCGAAGCGTAAAAGCCGACTCGACAAGGAGGATCCAAAGGTCGACTCGGCTGAAGTGTACTCAGCCAATATCTCCTTGTGGTCCTTGTTAACCTCTTCATACCCTCATAAGTCGAAGCTAGAAGAAAGTTTGGCCAAGACCACGGTGCCCATAGATGTCACCCTGCATGAGGTCGTCCGTATGATTGGAAGTATCCACTACGGAAACATCATTACCTTCACCGACTTGGACTCGCCAAAGTATGGGGCTAGTCATAACGAACCCCTTTACATCACACCAGCTTGGAAGAACGTCGGTTGCCACGGGTATTAGTTGATGGAGGGTCCGCAATGAACGTCCCGCCAAAGAAAATGATGGACTTATTGGATTTGAAGCCAACGGATTTGAAGCCTTCTAGTCAGACTATTAAGGCCTACGACTCCACTGCACGATCAGTTTTGGGGATTGCTACTCTCAAGTTGTGGTTCGGGAAAAAGGTCATGGATGTTGACTTCCAAGTGATTGACATTCCGATCTCATTTACCGCTCCGCTGGGACGACCTCGGATCCACCGTATAAACGGGGTAGCCTCTACTCGCATCAATGCGTCAAATTTCGATCAAGCGATGGTACTATCACCACCATTTACGGAGACAGTGTCACGATGGAAGGAACCAGCACTGGAGATATCCCGATATTGGAAATTAAGCATGATGATGAAGGGTTTGCCTTGACCGGATTCTCTGTAGCTTCTTCCAAAGCACAAGTGTGTTGCACTGACCTCACTACTACCTCCGATAAAATTCCTCCGGCCATGAGAATGATGAGAAAAATGGGTTATCTTCCGGGGCTTGGATTGGGCAAAAGATCAGTGGTCGCAATACCATCATTGATGTAAAGGAACAGACTACCGTATATGGCTTGGGATACAAACCGAACTCTCGTGGATGGCGTAAAAGCTAAAAGGGTCCAGCTCTATCCCTACAGTTTATCCCTGACCCATTACTTCACAAAGGGCGGGACACAATATAGTGAGAGCGATCACCAAATCTCCTTGAAGAAAACCCTTCTGGAAAACCTTGAGAAAGTTAGGGGCAAACCAAAGAAATCCTCGTTCAAGGATGTTCCTTGACTTGCTGACATTCCCCGGGGCTACCACTACCGTTCGTAACGAGTATGTCTTCAAAGAAAATTCGCATAAAGTTGTCAAAGAGTCGCATCCGGGTAATGGACCTCTCCACCTTCGAATTAGCTCTTCCGAAGATCACCGATAGAAGCCGCGCAAGAGTGAAGATAGTGAGTGGGGCTTGCGTAAATTGTTTGATGAAGAAGCTACGTATCCCGCATTTGATCGACTTTAGCTCGGATGATGAGGTAGTTGCCGTAATTGGAGATGGTGGTGAAGATCCTTTTGATCCTCGCACTTTGGTGACTAAGACAAAGATGCCGTTGAAGAATTGGGAGACATTCTCTCGGACCGATAGCCACCGACAAAGAAATGATCATGGAGCTTGGATTGGTACCACGTCCTTCTCAACCCGCCGTGTCAAACACCCCGTTGTCCATACAGCTTGAGTCAGAATCTTTGAATTCCAGTCCTTCCGAGTCATCCGAAGGCCTCACGCCCGAGGATTATGAATATGTAATCGATGTCATCTTTCCTCTTGCTTTGAATGAAATGACAGATCTTTCTCTCGATTATCCCCTTATTGCCAACTTAACAAATGATAAATTAACTCAAAACTTAACAACAGCTTAATAATGAATCATTTGAACAAGATGCAAACACACTAAACGAACAATACATTAAAGAAATCTTTAAGGTGTTACGTAAAAGAGGAAAACCGGGCCTAAGCCGCCGAGGAGGTTTTGACAAGTGTTAACTTGGGTACCGTCGAGGAACCTAAAGAGACACAGATTGGAAGCTTCTTCCAGGGGGTTGAACGGGACAGACCGGTTAATCTCGCTCGTAGAATACATGGACGTCTTTGCGTGGTCGTACAAGGATATGCCGGGGCTAGACAGCTTCAATAGTGGAGCACTGTAATCCCTCTAGCACCGTATGCTAAGCCGCAGCGTAAACCGAGGAAAATCAAGCCAGAGTGGTCTCTACAGTCAAAGAAGAAATTGAGAAGCTACTGCGGGTAGGATTCATCGTAGTCATCGAATATCCGACATGATTAATATTGTGACCGTAACCAAAGCCAATGGGAAGGTGCGCCGTCGTGTAGATTTCCGGGATCTCGAACAAGGCGCCCCAAAGACGATTACCCTTGCCAAACATAGACATCCCGGGTGGACTCCACCGCCAACTACGAAGTCAAATCCTTCGTTGACGGCTTTGCATGCTACAACCGCATCAAGATGGCCGAAGGAGACCAAGAAAAGATGTGCCTTCACCACACCGTGGGGAACTTATCGCTATACAAGAATGCCATTTGGGCTCAAGAACGCCGGGGCTACTTATCAAAGGGCAATGACGCGCTTTTTCATGACATGATCCACAAGGAGATTGAGGTCTACGTCGACGACATAATAATCCACTCCAAAGGCGAGGATGGGCAGCACTTTGTTGACATGCGAAAGTTCTTTGAGAGGCTGAGACAACATTCCGAGAGACTAAACCCTGCTAAATGCACCTTCAGAGTGACAAGGGGAAAAGTGCTTGGGTATATGGTCACGGAGCGAGGTATCGAAGTCGAACCCCGAAAGATCAAAGCCATCATGGACATGAGGCCACCTCAAACCCGCACGTAAGTCAAAAGTTTTATGGGCAAACCGCAAAGCACATCATCCGTTTCGTCAACCGCTGACCACTATGTGCGAGCCCATCTTCAAGCTCATGAAGACGAATGTAGATACAGAGTGGACCGAAGAATGCCAGGATGCCTTTGACCAGATCAAGGCATACTTAGTACATCCTCCAGTACTATGCCCCCCACATAGACAGAAACCTCTTCTGCTCTATCTCACTGTCACTGATACGGCAGTTGGGGCTATGCTTGCTCAGGAGAAGAAAGACTCTCGGGTAGAAAATGCCATTTACTTTGTCAGCCGGAAGCTACAGGGAAGTGAGCTCAATTACTCCGCATGTGAAAAGACTTGTGCAGGACTGGTCTGGGTAGTCGGCAAGTTGAAGCATTATATGCAAGCCCACCCTGTGAATTTGGTCTCAAAAATGGACCCCATCAAGTACATCTTTGATAAACCTTCGCTTTCGATGCGTCTAGCAAAGTGGTCCTTCTTCTTAGCAGAGTACGACATCAACTACGTGACCAGAAAGGCCATCAAGGGTCAAGCATTGTCAGACCATCTGGCAAACTTCCCCAGTAATGAGGACCGCGGCCACGAACCCCAATTCCCAGATGAAGGGATCTTCGCAGTCGAGCCTGAAAACCGATGGCAGCTTTTCTTTGACGGGGCTGCTAACAAAAGAGGAAATGGCGTAGGGATGCTACTGGTCGATCCGAAAGATGAGCACACTCCCATAGCCCTTAAGTTGAACTTCCCTGCCACGAACAATGTTGCCGAGTACGAAGCCCGCATTCTTGGTTTAGAAGCCGCCCTAGAGAGGAATGTCAAGGAGCTCGAAGTTTATGGAGACTCGGCCACGATCATCAACCAGTGTCTCCAACAAATGGAAGAGCGTGGACCCTAATCTTCAGCGGTATCATGCCCATATGGAGGAGTTGGATCGGACGGTTCAGAGAAGTAACTTTCCACTACTTGCCAAGGGAAAAGAACAGATTCGCGAGATGCCCTAGCTACTCTAGCCTCACTTTGGTAGAGATCCCCGAGGGAAAAGCCATAAAACCCTTGAGAGTGGGTAGAAGAGAAGCCCCGGCCTTACGTTGTGAAGTAGACTTGGGACCCGAGCCTATCAAGGAACCCCGGTACAATCAAATTTACCAGTTCCTCAAAGATGGAGAATCGGCTTTCAGAGACGAAGAAGGTAGACCAAAAGAAGGTGTCAAAGCCAAGAGCTTGCAAGCCCGAAAAGGTTGGCCTCCCATTATGTCATTCTAGGAGGCAACTTTGTACAAGAAGCGGTACCAAGGACCACTCCTCTTATGCGTCACTCAAGAAAGGGCCAAAGAGTTGATGATCGAAGTCCACAATGGTCCCCGCGGTCCTCATATGAATGCTAGAGCCACGATGCAAGTGATCCTCGAATGGGTTACTCTTGGATTTCCATGGAGACGGTGTGTCCAAGCATGTCCGAGCGTGCGACAAATGCCAACGGTTTGCCAACCTCAACCATCTCCCGCCTCATGACACATTGCATGACGACTCCTTGGCCGTTTGCAACTTGGGGTATTGACGTGATAGGGAAGATAGCCGCAGAAGCAATGGGCATGAATTTGTGTTAGTAGTTGTCGACTACTTCACCAAGTGGGTCGAGGCCAAGTCCTATAAGGTCCTCACTTCCAAGAAGGTGGCCCAGTTTATCAAGGAAACCATAATGTGTAGATATGGGGTGCCCAATGAGATCATTTCCGATAATGGGTCACACTTTGAAGGGAAGGCTAACGATAGATTCTTGCATCGGGAATTCAGAGTCACTCGCCACAAGTCATCCCCATACAGACCTCAGACTAACGGAGCCGTGGAAGTTGCTAATAAGACGCTCGAACGGATCATCCGAAAAATGGCCACCCGTGGTCGTGACTAGCCCGAAAAGCTGCACCTAGCACTCTGGGGCTACAGGACATCTGTCAGAACAGCTACAGGAGAAACTCCTTTCGCCCTAACCTACGGGATGGAAGCAGTGTTACCAGTGGAGTTGGAAATCCCGTCATTAAGGGTCCTCTGGAAAACGGTGTCAACGAAGTAGAATGGCTACGTAGCCGGCATGATGAGTTGGCCACGCTCGACGAAAAGAAGGCTAAAGGCCATGGAACACACCCGAGCCTACCAGAGGCGAATGGCCAGAGCATTCGACAAAAAGGTCAAGGCCAGGGACATCAAGGAGGGTGACTTAGTATTGAAAGTAAAGCCCCCTACCAGAGACGACCCCCTGGGAAAATGGGAACCCGTTTGAATCGGCCCGTATGTGGTGCAGAAGATACTATCGGGAGGAGCCATGAAACTTGCAGACCTGAACGGCAATCCCTTTGTCCACCCAGTCAACGGTGATAAGCTCCGAAGATACTACGTCTAAGAAATAGAAAAAAAAAATACAAAAAAAATCTTAGTGCAAAAAGAGTAATACCCGGCTAGTGAAGACCCAAAGGGCGGTCTAGGCAAAAAACGAGGGTTGCACATAAAAAAAAAGAAAAAAAGAAAAATCTTAGTGCAAAAGAGTAATGCCCGGCTAGGCGAAAATCCAAAAAGGGCGGTCTAGGCAAAAAACGAGTACACATAAAAAAAAAAAGAAGAAAAAAGAAAGTTCACCAGAATGAACTACGAAGACCTGAGCCCCTTAGTCTTTCTTGTAAAAGGGGAACGTAGGCAGCCATTTATGGTTCGGTCTAAACAATAAAAAGGGCGATTAAGTTTCCATGAGATGCGTCCTAAACAATAATAAAGGATATTCAAGTTTTCATAAAACGGGTCCTAATCAATAAGACATTTGAAATTTCCATGAAATTGTGTCTTGATTAATTTCTAAGATAATATCTCTTGTTCATTACAAGTTAAAAACTCCTTGATGAGTTCAAGCACGGTCTACTCTTGACTCTGCTAACCTGCTACAAAGATCTAAAATACAATAAAATGCCTAATAAGCTCTTTGTGTTTGCAAAATGGCAACAAGGGAATCCTAAGAAAAGATCTGTCAGTCGTCATTCGCTGAGTCTTCTTTGGTTTTCTTCCCTTTGCCTCGACCCCGTCGAGTTTTCTTTCTCTTCTTCTCTATGATGTCGGTCTCCCTCATTCCGATCTCCGGTATCCTCACTGGAGCCTCTATCAAACCTGTGTCAATAAGTGCCCTCTCAACTCGGGCACGAGTCCGCACTTCCTCCCTCGAGCCTCGGTCGAGGAGCGACTTGAGAAAGCCTCTTCTACCGAGCTTCCATATCTTTGATATGGTCACCCGACTGGTTATGGTGACTCGCCTTAGCTTCAGTCTCCCTCAGAGTCCTACTCGAGTCGCAGTCAGCCCCCAATAAAGCCTGACGTCTCTCTCCCAAGATGATATGAGTCGCTCCCATCTCCCTCTCGTACCAGTCCAAGTAAACAGTGGTCAAGATGGTACTCTTCCTGCTCCTAAAGATAGCCACAGGTGGGAAAGCGGTGTATGTCCAAGCCCTCGAGAAGAATGAGAAGGTTTGGTTGGATCCCTCATAGCTAATGGCACCACCTCCATGGTACGGATGTCCTCCCAATCGCCCAACGGCTCTGTAAGGCCGACACTGGATACCAAGCGGGGTATGTAGAAGGATGACCGGCGAGAACCACGGAACCCTCACTATATAGGACTCCTGAAATATCCTCTGGTGCGCAACCTCCGGTGAGGTACCCACCGGCGAATGTCGAAGTGGATAGCCTAGCCATCATCGGCTCCCGATCATCTTGGCCCTGCTTTGCCTAGGCAAACCTCTCAGAAATCACCCAAGGGCAGCGAGTCGGCAAAGCCCCTGGCAAAGCTGAGCCTCTCCTGCGGCCATAAAGTTAGCACGGTCGGGCTCCCGAGACCTCATGAAACGGTCTCCTCTAGCCATCCTATCGATGCCATGAAGGGTCTCACCCAAAACCGGTGGGACAATGTCCTTCCCAGCCACCGCAATCTCGACCATGTCCAAGAGACCGCCATAGCGGATCCCACGAGACTCGGCGGTGAACGAGGCCGAGAATACGCAGAGAATAAAGGCATCCATAGCCACCATGGTCGTAGCCATATCCGGAGACTCAAACCTGCCCGGGATATCAGAAAGGCCAATCCTGTCCGGAGTAATCATCATCCTCTCAGCCTCTCCCAGAGAAATCTGCAGAAAAGATGTCAACTTTGTCGCCACTGGCACGTCTTCGATTGACGGAATCGATATAGCCTCAATTTCTGGACCCCCAATCAAGGCTCGGAAGTCTTCATGCGTTGGGACAATCTCATTGTAAGAAAAGCAGTAAACGTGTCTCCGGACGTCCCAGAACCTTCTTCTTTGCTCTCAAAAGGTCCCAATCGGGCGGGAGATCCCTCAAATGCCATAAAGATTTGATCTTGAAGGTAGAATCAAACAGTTCCTTGTGAGATTGAAAGTTATATCACCCAAGATTGAAGATCGGATAGAAAGCGGTCTCTTTTCCCCCTTTGCAATCTAACGGGTTTCTCCATTGCAAAATGATCAAAGATGGTGTCTTTAGGTCCAATATGTGCTCTGGGAACAGTTGGAACAAGTCTAGGTTGAAAATGAAATGAAATGGCCAAGCCTTGGTTTTATTCTAAAAATAACCGGTCAGACAGAGCGTGAGCCGCACGGCCTCATTTGCCCAGAGACCGGACCGCACGGCCTCATTTGCACGATGTAAAGACAATCTGCAGCAACCAAGTTGCTGCCCAAAGGGAGTTTTTCACCCCACTTTTCCAACCAAAACCTGTACAAAAACATGTCCAAAGACCATCCATGCAGTTATATATCATTGTATATCATTTTGGCCCAGTTTCATCCCCGATTCCAAGCAAAAAACTGCCCCGAGGCTCAAGTAATATGCAAATTAATAAAGCATAAAATAGAAAAGTAAATAAAACAGTAGTACATTGTTTTCGCCCCATCGGCACCCAAATAAAGCAAAAAATAAACAAAATGTGCATAAAACTTGTTCATTGTTTGTTTTTCTTCCTAAATCAACTCTAGAGACCTCCTAGGCCTCCGATCCTTCTTCATCACTACTCAGCTCATAGACGCTAGCCTCCCTCATCAAGTCCTCCGTGTCACTCACATCAGAAAGGTGGACATTCTCGTGCTCGTACTCAGCCAACTGCTCCCGGGATGCCGGCATTGGGTCCTTGCCCAGAGGAATGGCACTAGAAGAGTGCTCTGAGATTGAAGAGGTGGATGTCGTGCTCCCGACGTGCCTCCTTTTGCGCACGAGCTCCTGCACGTTTGCTGCCGCCTTTGAAGCGCATGCCAGCTTCCTCAGAAGGGACCGGCACACGTCCTTCCGGCCCTATTACGCACGACCAAGGCTGTCATAAGTCGAGTTGGAACACGAGAAAAAGAAGAAAATCTCGGAAAAATCTCGAGAATTGCAAAAAAGCAAAGAAATGCGAAAGAAAAGGGAAAAGACCCTAAAAGTGTACTTACGGTCTTTGTCCGTGACGAGTATCTTTGGGGCTCCCTAGTATCGGGGACGGTATCCTAAACCTCCTTGGTACCCGTTCACCACATAAGAAAGGTGAGCGGGAGGGATCGGCGGATCGAAGGCTCGGCCTCCCCATATCCACAGTGACGGCTAAGCTTCACTAGCTTCGTGGTGTCCTCGGTCGTTGCTCCACAAACACGGCATATGGGGTATCCATATCAAAGTACTCCTCGGCGGCCACGCACTGCACGATATCTCTCTATCTCATCCGCAAGCCAATCCAGGCTGCGGCATCCGTCTTTGGAGGATCATGAGGAGTAATGGCGTCCAATGGAGGGACATGGCCATCTTTGCCTAGAAAATCGATCCCCCAGATAGATGACATCGCATGTCAGCCCGGTCAACCACCGCCTCTGCCTCGTCACCTCCACGGCCTCTCCTAGCAAAATCTCTGGGTACCTCCCCCAAGGATAAAAATCCACTCCATCGTGCCCATCCCTGTTGATAACTGGCCTCACCATCTTGTAATCAAAGGTGATCCGGGTCTTCCCGGTGAACTTATCTCTCGCATCTCCCCTCCAGCGGACCATAGCGGGAAAGATGGTAGCATCGCTCTGTTGGTTCCACGAAAAGAACCTGATCACCTCACAAAACCAGCCCTGCATGTTCAAAACATCAAAAAGGTCATTTTCTCTCATGAAAGTCTCAAAGACAGAAAAGTAAAAAAGAGAAAGGAAAGTGAGACTACCTCAAGAGCAAAGGAGAAACAATCCATGGAGGTAGCCTTATTCCGGCTGTACAGATCCAGGGAGAAGTATAGCTCCGCCAATCCGGCCTCACCCCATGAGACCGTCCCAATCCCATCAACATCCTCCAGAGAGTCGAGGAGGCAAGTCATAGCCAGAGTCCCAGAATTGGCAAAGATGGTGATTGGCAGCATCAACCACACAAAGGCTCTAGCAAGCTGGTGGGCAGTCACCTCACTAGCAGCAAAGTCCCGCATGCAGTTCTGGACTGCCACCTCGACGTTCCTCGTCTCCATTCCGAGCCCCTTGGGAATAAGCTCAAACCCGACCAAAGCCCTGAACTCCTCTGCCGTAATATGGTTCCTCCAGGTCACAGGCCTCCCGGTGAACTGTAAGCCAGTGATAGCAGTGAAATCGGCCGGAGTCACCGTCAGCTCCCCCCAGCTAAGGTGAAAGCTGTGGGTGGTGTCCCACCAGAACTCCGAGAGGGCCTGGACCAAGCCCTTGCTCTTCGAGGTAATGTGAATACCTCTGCCAATAGCCTCAATAAACATATCCAGGCCAGTAGCCCTCAACAGCTGCTTAGGGTTCGCCCCATTCTTTCTCGAAATCAGGCATCCTATGCCATAGCCTGACGGCAATCTCGGAAGGTCCCCTGGATTTGTTCTCCTGTAGGAGAACACAAAAGAAATATGTCAGTCCTTTTCAAAAAGCATGCATATATTCAAAAGTGCACATACTTTCAAAAAGAAAAGCATCCAATAAAATTTTTCTAGCATCCTTTGCGTGAAAAACGCGTTTTTCATCACTTGAAACGCATCGTGTCAAGCACATTGTTCTCCTAAGCACAAAATCACAATTTTCAAAAGTATTTGCACATAAGCATTAATTTTTTCTCAAAAAATGGCATGCATGAATCCTTTTCATCGTCCAAAATCCCGTTTTCTCATCTATGACCTAGTTCTAGCACATGCAAGAACTCCGTCACCTCTTAGACAATTATCCTTCTTACTTTTTATTTTCGAAAAAAAGTGGGTCATTCTCATTATTCTTGTCAAATAAATTGCACATGCATGTTCTTTCATCTTCTTAGCCTCATAGGTTAATCATTAATATTTCAAAATCATCATCAAAAATCCTAGGAAAATTCGAGAAATTCCTAAAACTCGAGTCAAGCCCTAGAACCAATCAAAATCCAATCAAAATCGACGAAATTGAGCAAATTAAGAATGCTTACCCCAACCGATTGAGGATTCGTGGATTTGTGCTCCCTCCTACCCGGGTAAAGCTCCGATGGAGGTGTAAGGAAGTCATACTTCCTCTCCGTACGGACAAGCTCCTTCCTCCTCCTTCGAGCGGCCTCGGAGATGTTCCTCCTCGCTTGCCTTGGCATTGGATTCCCCTCCGGATCCATTCCAAATCAGTAGAGGCAAAGAGAATTGAACGATTTTGGAAAAATTCTCTCCCTCCTCTCTCTCTTCCTCGGCGAGTCTTGGGCGGCACAATGCCCAGTCCCCGTTCAAATTCTGTTTTAAATAATCTGGAAAAATTAGGCTTCTAGCCGTACGGCTTCTTTTGCCTCCCTCTCATGTCGGGCGGCTTCTTTCGCTCTGAGCAGAAATTACCTCTTTGCCCCTGGACTTTCCACTTGGGCATATAATTCCTGTTATCCTTTAACTAGGATAACGTCGTTTTTAGAAGATATCCCTTATCTCCTTATGCAAATAGACTTTCTTCCCCAGTCGCCTCCGTTACTTCCGTTATAACGGAATGACGCTAGGTGACAACCTCCGAATTGTCAGAACTCTAAACTTTTGCTACCTCTATCTCACAGATAGTGAAGTACGCTCAAGTTCTCCAAATTTTAGCTACCTCTATCTCACAGATAGTGAAGTACGCTCAAGTTCTCCAAACTTTAGCTACCTCTATCTCACAGATAGTGAAGTACGCTCAAGTTCTCCAAACTTTAGCTACCTCTATCTCACAGATAGTGAAGTACGCTCAAGTTCTCCAAACTTTTGCTACCTCTATCACAGGTTGAGAAGTACGCTCAAGTTCCCTAACTTTAGCTACCTCTATCGCAAATAGAGAAGTACGCTCAAGTTCTCCAAATTTTAGCTACCTCTATCTCACAGATAGTGAAGTACGCTCAAGTTCTCCAAACTTTAGCTACCTCTATCTCACAGATAGTGAAGTACGCTCAAGTTCTCCAAACTTTAGCTACCTCTATCTCACAGATAGTGAAGTACGCTCAAGTTCTCCAAACTTTAGCTACCTCTATCACGAATAGAGAAGTACGCTCAAGTATCCAATCAGGTGACAACCTCCATTAATTGTCAAAACTTCAAGGATCCTAGACATCGTTCCTAACCTACCTAGTGATGTTTGAACTACGATCAAGGCTTGATTCCTCCGGGATACGTAGGTAGCCTTTCATAAAGGTCCAGCCATCCGACCGCAGTGGTCACCCTTTTTCCATCATCGCTCCTCAGTGGTGAGGCAGCCTTTCATAAAGGTCCAGCCATCAGACCACATTGGTCACTTCTTTGTCATTCATCACTCCTCAGTGGTGAAATAGCCCCTTATAGAGGTCCAGATATCCGACCACTTCGGTCACCTCTAGCATATCCCCAGCAGGATCAATTGCTTGACCTCTTAGGTCACTTTCTCTTCTAATTTTCCCCGGCAAGAGACCAGCTTCTCTCCGCTATTCCCCTGCGGATATGTTCTGAACTACGGCTTGGCTTGATTCCTCCGGGATACGTAGGTAGCCTTCCAGAGGTTCAGCCACTCGACCACTTTGGTCACCTAATCCATCTCGGCATTCGCCAGATTGGATCCTTTTCTATCGACAACCCCACTTGCCCTGTAAGTGACGTTGTCGAGGGGCTTCTGTAAGTACCCAAATCTGGCTCATGCCTTCCGGTAAAGTTTCCCGGTAATTCCCCGGACTTTCCTAGAGTTCCGGAATTATTCCGGAACTGTTCCAAAACATCTAAGGGCTGAAGGGAATGCTAGGTAATTAAGAAACACGTTTTTCTTAATTCAAAAAACCTTCTAGAATTGCCACCTTGCATGATTCTAGAAACATGCTGAGTCACACAGGATAATGCCGTACGGCTGCATTAGCCAAAGACCTCTAGCCGCACGGCTTCATTAGCCTTATCCAGACTGCCTATAAATAGAGCCCTCCTTTACCCATTTAAAAACAACACAATCAGAGCAATACCAGCATAAAAACACTCTCTAAATACTCCACGAAGATCAGGAAGTTGAAGGTGCCAAGAAGCCACCCCCCTCCTCCTTGAAGCCTCCAAAAGTTGGTCCTACCGCTAGGCAAAACCCCAAGAAGAAGAGGTCACCACCATTGGTAACCTCTCACTCTCTTACCTTGCATAATGCTTGTCTATATGATTTAATTGCTCATTGCATTCATATATTGTCATTATCTTGCTTGAGACTTGGCATTTATCATTAAAGATCCTATCTTTATCATATCCCCCTTCCCCCTTTTGCATCCTTTGCATGAAATAGGTATCATTTGCTCATAAAAATATGATCTTTAGCATCCTTTGCTCATAAAAATGTAATCTTTATGTTAAAGGTGCATCCTTTGCACCTAAAAGCCCCCATTTTACATTCAAAATGCATCCTTTGCACATAAAAATCATGTCTTTACCATAAAAATGCATCCTTTGCATCTAAAACTCATTTTCATGTATCCTTTACATCAAAGATCATTCTTTTATCATCAAATTAGCATCCTTTGCATATTAAATACTATTTTCCACCATAAAAATGCATTCTTTGCATAAAAATTATGTCTTTTAATTAAAATGCATCCTTTGCAAATCAAATGCATCCTTTGCAACCCAAAAATGTCATCTTTTCACTAAAAATGTCATTTTTACATGCATTCCCCTATGTCCCCATTAGCAACCTTGGAACGGACCGGTGTAAAGATCCTATCTTTACATCGTTTCTTCCATTAAAGGTGCCACAATCTCTTTAGAAAGGGATAAAACCTTGAACCTACATCTCCGATTATCAATTAAGACGAGCATGAAGCATCCATATAAGCTCAATCGTCTTAAGGTGTATGATTGATGGGCTAAGGTCACTCCTTTCCTAAAGAACCTCATTTTGGACTATAAAAGAGAGTCTTTCTCTCGATCATGCAAGTCCCGAGGTTAAAAAAGCGATGATCACAAGTCCAAGATGAGGACGGGATCAAAATCCCGAATACATAAAATTCAAGAAATCCCGAGCGACAACCAATAAATGGTTTGTACGTCCGGAAGACAACTTGGGACATTCCCCCCTCTTTTCAAATGCATGCACACAAGAAAGCACGCAAGCAAGCACGATAAACGGAATCCAGGGAGACTTGCTACGGCAAGGCACCTTGGGTGAGCGACGATCCGTTCTTCCCAAGGGGTAACTTAACCTCCGAACCCATAAAAACCTTTTTTTCAAAGTTTTGAGGAAATCAAAATGGCGTGGCGACTCCGTTTTTCAAATTAAACCGGATGTTTTCAAACTCGCGTGAATCCAACAAAAACTAAATTTGGGCACACATTCACACCACTCGACATGAGTTGTTCGAGAAGGCTTACAATGCGGCATTAGCCGAGGAAAGGAAAGAAAAGAAGAATGGGAAAGGTCCCAAGGGTGAGGTCGCTGACGACAAGAAAGACTCAGCCAAAAATGGAGGAAACAACAAAAATGGTAAGAACAGGACAAGGGCGACAGAGAAAGTGCCCGAAGTTTTCACTCCCCTGACGGTGAGTCAAACAGAGATAATGAATGCGGTCGAGTTGGCCCCACCTGCCCCCATGAACCCCGGCAACAAGTTTAGAAGGGACAATAGCAAGTACTGTGATTACCACAAGGATACGGGTCATCTCACAGAGGATTGTTTAGGCTTGAAACGCATCATCCAGAGAATGGTCGACCAAGGGAGACTCGATGCATACGTGAAAAGACCTCAAGCTGGTGGAGGCGAGCAGCTGGCAGGCGGACAACAAGGACCAAGACAACCCAGATTGAACTTGGGGGTCATTACAGAGCAGGCTAGCAACACAACCATCAAGCATAAAATCTTTCAACTCAACAAAGCCCCACATGTGCCTCCAAGGAGAGATGTCAGGGATGAGGTGATCAGCTTCTGCCCCCACGAACTGGCAACTAATATGGCGGCGAGAGAGCAAGTTCTCGTCATCCCAGGTCTAATCGACGGATGTACGATGAGCAGACTCTTAGTCGACACGGGGGCCTGCAAAGACATCTTATTTTACAAGACATTCCAGGAAATGGGTCTTTCTAACGAACAGCTTGTCAGATACGATGGCAGATTGGAAGGTTTCACCAACCATCGAGTTGATGCCAAAGGCCAGATTGAGCTTGACGTCGACCTAGGCCAACACCCCCACAGGGTCGTATCGAAGGTACAATTTATTGTGATAGATGTGAACAGTGACTATGCTGCTATACTTGGTATTCCTGGTCAGGTCACCCTTGGAATGGTGGCATCAATCCCCCACCAGCGAGTCAAGTTTCCTATACCTACTGGAGTAGGCTGTGTACAAGGCACAGCTCGAGCCTACCTGGATCATGGTCTTCGAGAAAGAAAGAAGAGGGAACTAGAGATTGAGACGGCAGATGGTTACTTAAAGCTATCCCAGTCAGTCACCAAAACTACTCGCCTATCTACAATCACCAATGTGGAGGAGTCGACCTATCGCTCAAGTGATGAGGTCATGGTTGAGTCGACACGTCACTCCGAAGTCACAGCGGTCGATCTAGACGTAGTTATGGTCGACCAAGTCATCATAGGCGACCTATGCCTCCAGATCGACAATAACTCGGGGGCCACCACCACCACCAGTGAGGTCGCAGATAAGCTGGATGATATGATAGCTGAAGAAGCTCCACACCTGGGGGCCGAGGAGAGACAAAGGGTCAGAGAGATCATCATTGAGACCCTGCAGTTCAGAGATGGTCCAGAGCTGGAAGCCGTGGACGAGCTAGAATCAGTAATCACCAACCCTTCCTACCCCGACCAAAGAGAGTAATGATGTCTTCGCATGGCGAGTAGAAGATATGAGGGGAATCAAGGAAGAGGTCGCCGTTCATAGGCTTGAGGTCAACCCGACTATAAAGCCCAGACCCCAGATATTGAGAAGCTTTGCTCGTGATAAGGAAGAGGCCATAAAAACTGAGGTACAAAAACTTTTGAGTGCAGGTATAATTAAAGAGGCCACTCATACAACTTGGTTGGCCAACGTGGTCATGGTGAAGAAAGCAAATGGCAAATGGAGAAATGTGCGTCGACTTCACCACTCTAAACCTTGCCTGCTCGAAGGACAGCTATCCTTTTCCTAGAATTGATAAACTTGTTGATTCCATTGCTGGCCACTCTATCCTCAGTTTCCTTGATGCTTACTCGGGGTACCACCAGATAAAGATGCACAAGGATGACATTGTGAAAACAGCTTTCCAAGCGGCTGGAGGCATCTACTGCTATAACATGATGCCATTTGGATTGAAGAACGCAGGGGCGACTTATCAAAGAATGGTGAACAAGGTCTTTGGCTCACAGATTGGCTGAAACATGGAAGTCTACGTTGATGACATGGTCATCAAAACAAAGACTTGACGTCATGTAGTCGACCTAAAAGAAACATTCACCAATCTGCGAGCAAACGACATGAAACTCAATCCTAGCAAGTGTGTCTTAGGAGTAGCAGCTGGCAAGTTTCTTGGTTTCATGGTGTCCCAGAGAGGAATAGAAGATAACCCTGAGAAGATCAAGGCTTTAGTCGAGATGAAGGAACCTGCAAGCATAAAGGAGCTGCAGCGACTTAACGGCAGGGTGGCAGCCCTAGGTCGCTTTATATCCAAGTCGGCTGAAAGGTCTCTCCCCTTCTTCAAATCATTGAGGGGGCGAAAAACTTTGAGTGGACGGCCGAATGTCATTCGTCGTTCCAACAACTCAAAGAATACCTTGCTACTCCTCCACTGTTGAGCAGCCCGACCACTGGTGAAACCTTATTCGTGTATCATGCATGGGAGATAAGTCGATTGCGGCATCCTGAGTCGAGAGAAGAGGAAGGATTTCAAAAACCTGTTTACTACGTCAGCAAGGCCCTATCAGATGTAGAGGGCAGATACTACAACGCTGAGAAGGTCGCTTATGCTTTAGTCGTAGCTTCAAGGAAGCTGCGAGCTTATTTCTTGGCTCATCCTATTGTGGTGCTCACAAATGCACCCTTGAGAAAAATATTGCACAAACCCGAAAGTTCAGGTCGCTTGCTCAATTGGTCAATTGCCCTTACGGAATTTGACATCGAGTATCGACCTCGAAAGGCATTGAAGGCTCAAGCTCTAGCAGATTTCTTGGTTGAGCTTACGTTCACCAAGGAAGACAACGAGCAGCGAGCTCAAAAGGAGAAAACAAAAGGGAAAGAGCCAGAGTCCCAGCCCGCCATTACTCTACCCGACGATTGTTGGAAGGTCTACTCGGACGGGTCAACTACAAAAAATGTCAGTGGAGCTGGGATTGTTTTGATTGAGCCAGAGTCAGGGACCGTGTATGAGGAATCACTAAGGTTCAAGTTCGATGCATCCTACAATCAGACGGAGTATGAAGCCCTGGTAGCAGCCATAGAGTATGCCAAGTGCTTTGGTGCAACTAAAATCATGGCATACTGTGATTCTCAATTAATAGTCAACCAAGTCAGAGGCGAGTATGAGGTGCTAAACTCCACCTTAGTCAAGTACTGCGACCTGGTAAAAGAATTGGTGAAGGAATTGGAATTCTGGGAGATCCAAAGGATTGGTCGAGAAGACAATGAGTTAGCCGACTTACTCTCAAAGCTAGCTACATCAGACGAGCCGCACGAAGAGCCTATCTCTTATCTTGAGAGCCCAGCTTATGAAAGGGTTAAAATTCAATGCATAGAGGACCCCTCAAAAAATTGGGTTTATGAGAAATGCTGGATCGAAGAAATGAAGGCGTACATAGAAAGTGGCGAGCTGCCTGATGACGAGAAGAAAGCTCGAGCTGTCAAAAAGAAAGCTCCGAGGTACGTTATTCAAGGAGGCGAGCTATTCAGAAGATCCTACACTCGAACGCTATTGAAGTGTATCCACTCTCAAGAGATCACTACGCTGATGCATGAAGTACACAGTGGGATTTGTGGTGGACACCCGGGGGCCAGGACTCTAGCCGACAAGTTGATCACTTTGGGGTACTACTGGCCACACATGAGAGCAGACACCCATGACTTTGTGCAGCAGTGTGACCAATGCCAAAGGTTTGCCAACCTACCTCATCTGCCTACGACTGAGCAAACCCCCGTGATTGCAGCTTAGCCATTCGACATGTGGGGCGTCAACTTAATTGGACCCTTCCCACCCGCCCGTGGGAATTGTAAGTACGCAATAGTGGCAATTGATTACTTTACCAAGTGGGTTGAAGCCAAGTTGCTAGCTCGCATCACAGAGGAAAACGCCATCAACTTCATTCATGATTTCATCTGGTGTTGATTTGGTTTTCCTCGAGCTATAGTATCTGACAACTGCCTACAATTCTCCCAAACCTTCGAAGCAGAGATGAATCGAGTAGGGATCAAGCATTGGAAATCTTCTGTCGCCTACCCCCAAGGTAATGGGCAAGCAGAAGCAGCGAATAAACTTGTCCTATCTTCACTCAAGATGGGTCTCGTAGGTCGACGCAATAACTGGTTGGACGAACTCCCCCTTGCTCTTTGGGCAGTTCGCACAACCACTCGGGGGCCTACGGGGGAAACCCCATTTGCTCTTACATATGGATCAGAGGCCATGGCACCTGCTGAGCTCAGATTTCCTACTGCTAGAGTAACTTTCTTTGATCAAGAGCAGAATGACACCAACAGATTGATCGACTTGGATTTAGTCGACGAAAAGCGAGACACGGCTTACCTTCGAATGGTTAACTACAAACAGCGGACTAAAAGTTACCACGACAAGAAAGTGAAAGCCAGGTCATTCCAAGTAGGAGATCATGTGTTGAGGATAATCAAAGCAACGGGGAGAAGGACCCAGCAGAACAAGTTATCTCCTAACTGGGAAGGTTCTTTTATAGTTACTCGAGTTGTCAAAGAAGGGACTTACATGATTGCTCATCCTGATAGTGAAGAGCTGAAGCACCCATGGCACGCAACTCACCTCACCAAGTACTACTTCTAAAGTTCTCATCTATAGCTCAGTTCAAGGCTATTACAGTTTCTAAGATTGAAATTTGTCATAGTTCTAGCTTTCCATTGATGTAAACATTTCCCTACTTCAATAAAAATCGCATCTTTGTTCGACCAAACATTGTGTAACACTAACTTCAACAAGCTCGACTCATAGTCAGCTTCGTTTTAACGAGCTCGATTCTTAATCAGCTTCGTTCATTTAAACAAGTCCGACTCTTAGTCGACTTCGTTCTAACA
Source organism: Adenophora triphylla var. japonica (assembly GCA_022495995.1). NCBI lineage: Eukaryota > Viridiplantae > Streptophyta > Magnoliopsida > Asterales > Campanulaceae > Adenophora > Adenophora triphylla. The sequence goes on along the minus strand of JAFEMH010003480.1, from coordinate 49,286 downwards.
AGCTCGATTCTTAATCAGCTTCGTTCATTTAAACAAGTCCGACTCTTAGTCGACTTCGTTCTAACAAACTCGACTCTTAGTCAGTCTGTTCTAATTAGCTCAATTCTCAATCAGCTTCACTCCTTAAAACAAGTCCGACCTAGGGTCGACTTCGTTCTAATGAGCTCGACTCTTGGTCAGCTTTGATGAAATGAACAGGATCGACTCTTAGTCAATCTTGTTTCCAAAAGCTATACAAGTCTGAGGTCGACTGAACCATCACAAGACAGGTCGACCTTAGTCTTAGGGTGACTCATTTTCCCTATTATATCTAGCTCGACACCTATATGCTGACATCAAAAGCATACAACATACAATAAAAGGAAGTCAGCTACAATTAAACATAATTAAGTCTCCCAAAGTGGGCCAAGACTTAAAAGTAAACAGAAAGTTAAAAAGTACTATGCCTCCCAAAAAATAGGGCCAAGGCATTCAAGTATTCAAAAAACCAAAAAACAAAAATTGTTTGAAACTTGTTCGATTACAATAACCATCAAACTCAAAGTTCATTCTAGGGGAGTGCCTTCCATTTGATCAGTGAGGGGTGTTGGAGCGATCTCAGTTTGGTCACCAGCGGCAGAGGGCTCACCTAGAACGTCTTTTGGATGATAAACCACCTTCCCTGAATTGCTGATAGTGTAGTTGGGGGTATCCTCTTCAAATGCTGGCTCATCAGGTTCTTCGAGCTCCGCCAAAATAGTTGTGAAATTAACCGACTCAACTGCAGGAGGGACCCAAACTTCAGCTTCTGCTTCCTCGTCGTCCTTGGCAATGTTGGCAATGTCATTGTCATTATAAGGCACTAAGCTATGACCTGGGTGAGCTGCCGTGTTGTAAGGATCCTCTGAAGCCCACTTGGCCAGTTGCTCGATAGAAATGTTGAAGGCAGGATCCACCACAATACGCCGAGCCATATGAGCTCGACCCACATCCCAGAACGAGCTCGCTTGCTTGGTAATGTGATTATGGAGCTCGTCACTGTCTTTATAAGCTTTGACAGCCTCCTCCTTCGCAGCCTTCACAGCATCAGCTAGCTCGCCCTCCCACTTAAGTCGGGCAGCCTCAAGCTCCTCTTGTTTCTTGGCTAGTGTAACAGACATCTCCTCCAACTGCTGGGTTGCCATTTCCAGGTCTGCAGCTGTCTTTTTCTTCTCCTCCTTCAGGGTGGCAAGCTCATTGTTAGCCTTTCCCAAGCTCTTCCAAGCTTCCTCCTTAAGCTTTATCTCATTATCCTTGACGAGCTTCAAGGCATCATATGAATTATCAAGGTCAGAGTGGGTTTCCTTCAGCTGTTCAAACTCCTCCTTCAACTTTGCGTTGGCCTCTTTCAACTCCCCCACCTTGGCGTTCTCCTCCTCCAGCCTCTTCAACTCTTCATTCTTTTTAGCCAGCATGGATTTGGCTAGCTTCTCCTGCTCCTCAGCAGCCTTCCAGTAAGTTGTAGCCAAGTCAATCATGGCAAGAGACTGAAATGACGAGTGAGAGGAAGGGGTTAGATCTGACAGAAACAAAATGGAGACTGGGAATAAACAAGCAAAATAAAAGCAGCAATACAAGAAGTTGCAAGGGTTACCTCGGAGGAAGCTATCCCGACCCTAGCCCGACAAGCTTCTGGAGTCAAAGGTTTTCTGGTAAACTCCCTAATCAGGTCCTGGTCAGCTCCTCTCCTGACAACCACCTGCCCATACTCCAACTCAGGATACTCCCTGGCCAAACAGTTAATCCTGGTTAAAGGAGCCACATCACTCAGCTCATCAACATGAGTCTGGATCAACTCGGCATAAGATACTTGGACGAGAGGAGGTTGGGGGCTCCTTATCTCGATCTCCGCTGGCTCACTAGCATCGACTTGGTCGGACGTCGAGCTCACCTTTGACGGGCCAATCTTGATCTTTTTGCTCAGAGGAGCATCATCATCTTCATCATCCTCATCATCCACAGCAATAACATGAGACTTCTTCTTGGAGGCAGCCTTGGTTTTTGCTCTAACTTGGCCACGGGTCCTAGCCCTGACGGCCTCCTCGACTGGTTCCACATTCAGCTCAGTCACCTCAACTCCAGCTGTCCCAGTTTCCTCAAGGACTTGGTCACCGCCTCCATCAACGTGTTCTTCCTCCAACTCTTCCAAGTTCTCTTCAGCAGGGATAAACTTGGAGGTATCCTGATCAACCAATTTCAGGAGCTCATTCCTCTTAGCTCCTTCTATCTCTCTATTCTCCCTGGCATTGGCAGCTCCGTGGCTTCTCTTGCTTTTCCTCACATCAATTGCCCTCCCCACGTTAGCTTCCTGAGCAGGAGTCAAAACTGCATAAAACAAAGAGGGAAAAGTGTTAGCTCGACATATAAAGATAAGTTCTATGTACGAGATACTAGTTCTACATACGAGCAATATGACTACGAGCTCTACACTAAAACCAACAAGAGGCAAGTAGAGAGTTGAGCACAAAGAGCAAGCAAGTTAGAGCACAATCATGAAAGTTTCACACAAGGGAAATGAAGGGACGAGTAGAAAGTCTACAGGCACACAAGGAAAAGGTGAAAAAGCCCATACCACCAACATGCTCCCCATGGTCCTTACAATACTTGAGGGTCTTCCGGCAAAGTGAGCAGTCTTTCTCAAACCTAGCCAGAGCGTGGGTCACCCAATCCGGATACCTCAGACACCTCACTATGGGAACTAGTGGCACGACATCATCATTCCCAAGCATCATCCCGGCCTGAATATAGTTATTCTTCGTGGTTCCTAGAACTTCCCAACTGATGGGTTTACGAGCCACCAATTCAACCAGTTTCCTATGAAAGTCATCATGCCAATAGGGCTCCCATTTGCTCCTCCTTCACTTCTTGGGTGTCCTCACTGGGTAATGGAAACTCCCAACCTAACCTACTCTCCACCACTACCACATGAGAGTTCCACCCACTGGCTTTACTAGGCAAGTTAATGAATAATTTGGGGGAATGTGGCTTTGAAGGAGTACTTATACCATGGTTCTTATCAAATTTCACAGCGAAGAATTCTCTAAATACCCTCATGCAAGGCTCGTAACCTAGGAAACGGCAGACCATTGCAAAACAAACCAAAACTCTACATGTGTTGGCACCCAGCTGGAGAGGTAGAGCATTGGCACACTCTAGGAATTCATTTATGAAGGGGTCCAGGGGCAACCTCAAACCAGCCACAAACTGGCCATAATAGAAGGCAACTCTAGTAGAGTCAGTCTTGTAGTCACTAAACTGTTTGAAGAAATCACTCTTGCTGTAAAGGGTAACGTCGAATTCCTCCCTATCCACCTCACAGAAGTCGTAGATCATGGACAAGCGAGAAGGAAAGTTCTGCTTCCCCCTAAGTGGTCCTTTAGGCACATAGCCCCTCTCATTCCTGCCAGACACCACAGTGGTCTCAAAAGCGTCAACGATACGTGGGCTTGACGAGGTCGATGCATTGGCTTCTCCTTGAGTCTCCATATCTGTACAAGAAGAGGGGGAAACAGGGGAATCAGTTCTACATGAAGTCTCAGAATTCCTAATAGACATACTAAGGGGCGACCTAGATTCCCTCGGAAACCCAATCCTGTTTCTAATGAATGAGGGTTTGTTGGAGCCCTGAACGTAAAATACGGCAATATGGTCAAGAAGATCATGAAAGAGATGAAAGGATTCAACTCTTGGGTCATTCGTTCCTAGGATACCTAAGCTCTCTCCCACAGGCAAGGCCAATTCAGTAAAATGCAAGCCCCAACGGGTCAAAATTGAAGTGCATTCCTCAATAGTCATCTCCCTCCACTCTCCGTTCAAGTGTTTATAAACCCTACGGTTGACATTACAGTATCCATACCAAGCTCCAGGTTCGGTACTAAAGGTCCTAGCCATGTCGGAATTGGAGAAATTACGGAAATAAAACCCTAATACTGAGAGGCAAGAGGAATACCTTAAATTAGCTCGAATGAAGAAGGATTACAAACGGAGATGAAAGCTCTGATTTATCCGATTGCCTTTTTTGCTATTTTCGCCGGAATTCAAGGAATCAGAGACAGCAAAAGTTGTAAATGGAGAAGGACTCTTGAATTTATATCTTCCTGAATTGGAAAGGACAAAGGGAAATTAAAAATTTATTTTCCTAATTAATGGCGGAATCAGTTTCCAAGGCGGACTCCCAAACGTCAAAACAGTAATCATTGCAGAAAAGCGGCGCTCCTTTAGATCTGACCGTTCGTCGCCAAACGATCCAGATTGTGACACGTCATCTTTGTCGACTAAAGTATCAATACGAGCAGCGACCTTCGAGTCAACAATTCTCCTCAAAAAATTTCCTTAACTTCCTAGTCGACAAAGTCAACTCGAAAGTTGGGGGCCACTGAACATACCAAAAGTGTCGAGCTGGGCCAAGCAAATAAAGCCCAATCCTCAAAGCAACTATTGCCTCAGCATATCCAGTGGGCTAGGCCCAATCAGTACATGGCCCAAAGCCCATCTCACGTATCAGTCAACTAAGTTCATTGTCCGACCTGCCAGGTCCCGACCTAACTTAGTTCGGCCTAATGATCCAAACTCTAATACGGGTACGATCCACACTCTACCCGCCAGTCAGGATGACCCAAACACAAGTGTCGACCTCGACCTACTAAGGCAAGCGTCGACCTAACGGTTACAGGCGTACAAACAGTAACTCTTGCCATAACTGCTTTCCTACAAATCAGTGAGCAAGATTTTTTTTTGACTATTTTGTACCCTTAAATTACTCTCAATAAAATATTGCTACGGTTTTATTAATATAAAGGGAAAAATGCAACTAAAGTATCTCAACTATTGAAGTTGTTTGAATTTGATACTTAAACTCATTTTCGTTACAAGTATAGTACCTCATCTGTTTTGATGCTCGTTCAAGTTATCTTGGGCTAACTTTATCCAATTTTTCCCGTTAAGTGTGCATGTGACATGCATGTGACCTTATTTTTAGGGGTAAAATAGGAAGATAAAGAAAATAAATACATAAGGTTCTAAATGTAAAACAGTAAATTAAAAGTGAAAGGTAAAGTGAAATTTCAATACTATAAACTAAAATATGAATTTACAAATTACCCACTTTTTTCTATGTCCCCACCCTCACCTCCACCTCCACTCTGACCAGCCACCCACCCTCACCCCACCACCGTCCCCACCATAATCAACCTTTCCCACTCCCACCTTCATCCTTTCTTCCAGATTTCTATATCGTCATCCGGTTCTTTGTCATTTTTCTGATATTGACAAAACCACGTCAATCAACGACTTATGCACTCTCGAGTCCCTAACAATTCAAATATTCCCAAACCTAAATTGCACCATTATTACTCATATAATCTAGAAAGAGAAAAAACAAAATCGATTATTTTAAGAGTAGCCTTTAATTTGAAGGATTGAACCGGCGGGAATAACTCGGTGCTCTAGATTCATATGAGGTAAGGGTCAGATAGAGCTGGAGGTAGACATCAGACAACATCATTTGAGGACAACATCTAAGGTAACATTTATAGTCATCGATGTTAAAAGTGATTACCATCCTATTCTAAGAATTCCTGAACAGGTCGCCATAGGAATGGTACCCTCCATCCCTCATCAAAGGGTCAAGTTTCCTACCATGCTAGGAGTTGGTTGCATTTTAAGCACATCCAAGGAGTACATAGATCACGTGTTTCGATCAAAGAAAAAGAGGGAGTTAGAGATTGACACTCCAGAAGCTAGCAGGAAATTTTCAAAGTCAGTCACCACTACTTACACGTTATCTACGATCCAGTGTGTAGAAGAGGCGACCTATCCCTCACGTGAACTCATCATGACTGAGCCGACACATCCCTCTGAAAACACACAAGCCACAACAGATACAATTTTGGTCTATCAGGTCATTATTGGTGACCTATGCCACAAGATCAACCAAAACTCAGGGGCCACCAGTGGAGAAGTAGCTGTTGAGCTAGATGACATGATCGAGGTAGAAGCTCCACAATTGGGGGTCGAAGAAAGAAAAAGGGTCAGAGAGATCATCATTGAGACTCTATAGTTTAGGGATGGGCCGGAGCTAGAGCCAGTGGATGAGCTGAAAGAGATAGAAGCCAACCTATCTTACCCCGAGCAGAAAAAAAGGATAGGTAGGCAGTTGTCGCTAGAAGAAAAGGTCGAGATCACCGAACTATTGAAAGAAAGCACATACGTCTTTGTGTGGAAAGTAGAAGACATGAGGGGAGTCAAGCAAGAGGTCACAGTGCACTGCCTTGATGTCAACCCCACCATGAAGTTCAAAAGATAGAAATTGAGGATTTTTGCTTGGGACAAGGAGATAGCTATAAAGCAAGAGGTCGAAAAGCTTCTCAGTGCAAGCATTATCAAGGAGGCGTCCTATACTACTTAGCTAGCAAATGTGGTGATGGTTAAAAAGGCCAATGGGAAGTGAAGGATATGTGTCGACTTCACATACTTAAATTTGGCTTGTCCAAAGGATAGTTATCCCCTCACTCGAATAGACAAGTTGGTCGACTCAATCGCCATGCATGCCACCCTATGTTTTCTTGATGCATACTCGTGCTACAACCAGATCAGAATGCACAAGGATGATATTAAGAAGACAGCCTTCCAGGCAGCAGGAGGGGTGTATTGCTACACCAAGATGTCGTTTGGGTTGAAGAATGTCGGGGCTACATACATAGAATGGTAAACCAACTCTTTGCTAGTCAGATTGGATGAAACATGGATGCCTACATAGACGACATGGTTATCAAAAAAAATATTGGTCGTCATATGGTCGACCTAAGGGAAATGTTCGCCAATCTACGAGCAAACGACATGATATTGAACCCGAGCAAGTGTGTATTTGGGGTGGCAGCAGACAAGTTATGGGTTTCATGGTATCACATAGGGGTCTTGAAGCCAATCCAGAGAAGATCAAGGCCCTAGTGGAAATACAGGAGCCTACGTGCATCAAAGAAGTTCAACGCTTGAATGGTAGGGTCGCGCCCTCAACAAATGGAGGGAAAAACAAATATACAATGACAAAAAATCAACCAAGTCAAAAATTTAAGGAAACAAAATTTCAAGGAAATAAAATATGAAAATAAACCTCTGATTTCACTGTTATTAATTGACGAAATGACACTTAATAAATGTGAAATCAAGGTGAATAAAAACAAAAATGAAGTACCAAAGCTAAGGACGAAGATTGGAAATCAAAGAAGAAAATGGAGAAGGGAGAAGGGAGAAGAAGGAAGAAGGAAGAAGTTTCCTCCAACCGGTGTGCAAGGCCGGACACAAGAAGGTTAAAAGGGATGGAAGTGAACCCCATTAAATAAATTGTGTGTGTAGTTTAGTGATTAATATGTTATTTTAACATGATTGTTGTAGGTTCAAATCTCATATCAAACATTTTTTTTTCATACAAAACTTTATAGTGTATTTATGCACCCTCTTATAAAAATACTCTGGGTTCACCACTACCGGTGTAGGAGTATTACTACAATTCAATTCTTATATAGTAAAATGAGTGTTGGTGTAAAAATGGATGGACTGGAAAATTAACGAAATTATGGGTCCAATTGTCTTTTCATAGCTCATTAAATTTGCTTCATAACTCTTAAAGGGCAAACAAGTCATTTTGCTAGGTATTTAATGGGTGAACAAGACAATACATTAACCTTTGTAAGAAGGACAAATTGCAATTTAGGGCCTAAAGTCGAGGGGGTGTTCTCGAAACGGGGTCCCATATGTTTTTTTTTTGTCAAATAAGGGCTCAATATCTAATTTTTTTTGTCAATTAAGGGATTTTTGATGGATTTTGTTAGAAAACTCAGCTAAGTGACATGTGCCACGCATGTTGTGGGGCCTCCCAGACCCGGGACCTATAGACTCGTGCCCCGAGCTGAAGGGTCCCAAATCACCTCCATAAAAAAAACTTTTTGTTTAATTAACTTGAAAGTATAACCACCTTTAACAAACCAACATAAACATCTCTACTTGGAGGTGATATATAAACCATCTTTGAAAAATCATAACCTGTTTTAGTTACAAACACTACAAATGTAAAGGCTTACAAAAGCCAACTTTGAAAGAAAACCAATCTCATATTTAACTACAACACAACACAACTGAAAACATGTTTATAAAAGTTTTATATACAAATCTCCCCAAAATAATAATGTCCACAATTACTCCCAACTCCCAAACCAAATACATACCCTGACAACCCAAAAAGTACGCGATCTAAACTCCTTTCCGGCCTCACCGGTCTGGTCCACCTGTCTCAGCGGGATCTAAAACAGTAAAGGGAGAAGGGGTGAGAATAAATCTCAGCAAGCTATTATGAATGCAGTAATATGCCATATAAAATGCAACACATAACCAGGTTGCTCATAATCACGTTGGTAAAGCGGTAAACACATTACGTTACCTCATTTTACCTTTCCCGTCTGAACAATAAGTCGTACAATGTCGGGAGTAAAACTCCACTCATTTGTGAACTGCTTAGGCATATTCACATCTTATAAGACTCCTAATTCAGAGAATCATAAAAGATTGCAGCTATCTGTAATGCTTTTGGCTCGATACAGAAGCATTCAACCCTAGTCTGTGGCCACAGAAGGGGACAGTCACAGGTATAATGTAATCTGATCACCTTATGGAACAATTTCTCATAACTGATTATATTCCATTATACCCCTACTGATCAGCTGATCTAACCACATTCAAGCACATAATAGATACTTGAAAATAAATCCACACATTGGGATATCAATACATAACATGGTAATATTACTCACGTTAAACCATCACAATAGTGCAACTTACATTGAAAACACTATTGAATAATATCAAACCAATAACATGGTATTAATACTCATGTTCAAGCCAATGAAGTAGTGCAACATGCATTTCATGCACTATATAAACCAATAACCATGAATATGTAACCACGTAGAGATACCATGTAACAAAAGTAAGCCCTACGTATTCATGACATCACATTGAGTGCCTTCTATAAAGGTTCCAGATTAAATTACCAAGCTTTGACAACTTTGGCTAAGGTTTCATAAGGCCTTTCAACCATTTTCAGGACCATTTTTAAAGACATTCCCTATATCCTTTTGGACCATTTAAGACTTCATTGTAAAATCCTAATGTTGTACTAGAATTATAGTCAAAGAGGGTTTAATTATATACTAGGTAGACTAGGTTTCTAAGGCTTGGAAAATGGTTCAGAGTCAACAGGGCAGGGCACGACTCGTGCCCTATGGCACGACACGTGCCACCTTAACACCACCTCGAATACAGTCGTCCAATACATGGCACGACCAGGCACGACAACAAGGCACGACTCGTGCCACAGGGCATGACTCGTGCCCTTCCCCAGAAAATCAGTATAAAGCTGAAATATCAGCAGCCTTTACAAAAAATTTCCCTTTTATTCATACAACCTTGCAGCAACTATACCAGCCAAGTTTCAACCTCAGTATATATAATCCAACTTTATAACATATTCCCACCAACCCATACAACATGAAAATACCACCCTTTTTACTTAACCTAACCATTTTACTAACTAACTTTCCATGCTCATTCCAACCCATTTTCTTCTCCATTTCAAAAGCCAAATAAAATGAACCAACAATACCAAAACTCATTTATATCACATAATATCAATATTTAACATTGAATGAACAGTTATTGAAAGAATCATAATAACTTACCAAAATATTTCGAAAATAAGAAAAATTCTAATCGGCTATAATTGTTCCACTTGATTCTCTGAGCGTTTATGTAAAGTCAAAACGAAGAACGGATCGACGGTTGAATTATAATGATTTTTTAAAGGTAACCCTAGGTTGATATATTTCTAGGAACGTAAAGAGAAAGAGGAAGGACCGAGGAAATAATGAAGCTTCTGGGAGAAGGCTTTAAAGATTTATATAAAACTTTTACAACTAAGCTCCTCCAAGAATCAAATCCTACAACCAATCACCTTAAGTTTACATTTACATTCAAGCTCCTCAACACTTTTTATAACTTTTTATTTAAAATTTCAAATATTATAACTTTACTACACAAATTTATATTTATTCCATTTAGACATTATATAATTAAAATTAATTTATTAACATCTAAAATCACATAATTTATCAAAATATCAAAATAAACACGCAATCACTTCAATTATCATATAATGCCTAACATGAGATGTAATGCACCCCACCCCCACGTGCTCAACACGTGATCAAAATGGTGCCTAGGTTTAGGGTCGTGACACATGTGGTGGACAAGTTGGACTAAATTGAAACACAAATCAGTTATTAAGGAGTGAAATATAAATTTTTAAAAATTGATGACCGTTACAAAATATTTTTTTTAAAATAATATTTTTTGAAAATATAATATATTGTGAAAAGCTGTAATTTTTTTATAATTTTTAAAATATGTTAAAATAAATGTTATAAATATAAAAAAAATTGTATTTTAAAAGAAAATAGTATTTTTTTTTTTGAAAAAAAAATAATTAATTAAATTTTTACGTAAATCTTGTAAAATAAATGTTATAAATATAAAAAAATTGTATTTTTAAAGTAAAATAGTATTTTTTTTAAAAAAATATTAATTATTTTTTAACTTAAATCTTGTAATATTTTTTTTAAAAAAATAAAAGTATGTGACATGTCACTTAAATCTTTTTGATTTAGAAAATTTTATTTAAAAAATTGTCAATTTTTATTTAATAAAGATAATTTTATTTTAAAAAGATAATTATATTTTAGAAAAATGTAATAAATTTTTATTGCAAATTTTAGAAATGAAAAAAAAAAACATACGAATCGTAACCTTTTTTTATTTTTTAATTATTTTTTCAAATTAAAAAAATCTTGTAAAATATAGTTTTTACTAATTTTTAAAAATAAATTGTTTATGATTTATGTATTTTTTTCTAAAATATAAAATTTTCACATAAATTGTAGTATTTTTTTAAAAAAATACAACTTCGTTTTTATTTTTTATGTTAAATATAAAAAATTGTAAATAATTAATATTTATAGAAAATATTTATTTATTTAAATATAATAAAAAATAAAATACATTATATATCAAAATTTATATTTTTAAAAAATACATTTTTTATTTTTATTTTTTAAAAAAATATTACAAGATTTATGTTAAAAATTAATTAATTTTTTTTAAAAAAAATACTATTTTATTTAAAAATACTATTTTTTTTATATTTATAACATTTATTTTACAAGATTTATGTTAAAAATTAATTTTTTTTTTTAAAGTACTATTTTCTTTAAAAAAAAATTATATTTATAACATTTATTTTACAAGATTTACATTAAAAAATAATTATTTTTTTTAAATAAAATAATATTTTCTTTAAAAATACAATTTTTATATTTATAACATTTATTTTAACATATTTTAAAAATTATAAAAAAAATTACATTTTTTCACAATATATTATATTTTCAAAAAATATTATTTTAAAAAAAAAATATTTTGTAACGGTTATCAATTTTTTAAAATTTACATTTCACTCCTTAATAACTAATTTGCATTTCAATTTATTCCAACTTGTCCAGCACATGCGTGGCACATGTCACTTAACTGAGTTTTCTAACAAAATTCGTCAAAAAGCCCTTAATTGACGAAAAATTTAGATATTGAGCCCTGATTTGACAAAAAAAACATATGGGACCCCGTTTCAAGAACACCCCTCGACTTCAGGCCCTAAATTGCAATTTGTCCTTGTAAGAAATAAATAGAAAATCCCATAAACATATGTCTACCCTCCCCCTCAACTTTAGATCCTCTTCTGCAACCCCACTTTTCCCCCTCTGCGCCCCCTTCCTCGTTTCCCCTTCCGCACCACCCCTCCCCTTTCCTTCTCCCTTGCCATTATCTCTCTTTTTCACTCACCCTCTTTAAATTGTTAACTTTAATTTGAAAATTTGGGTTGATAACGATTTTTGTGTGTGTGCAGAGGTAGGGGTTTAAACTTGTGGGATTTTAAGTGATAAGTAAGATGGAGATGAATTTCAAGGTGGAAAATGAGTGGTGGTACTGCAATGGTCATTGAAAGAGAAACAGAGGTTGGAATCAAGGGTTTTCTTGTTGTTTTATATTTTTTTGGTTTGAAACTGGGGATTTAGAGATAAAGGTGAGAATATTTTTTTATGAGAATTGTTATTCACCCCCCGCATATTTACTTAATATCCCCGTAATGTAATTTTCAAAAAAATTTCATTAATTAAAATGACTCTATTACCCTTCACTAATGTTATACACCCGCAATTGAAGTTAATTTTTCTTGTAAGAGAGTTAAATTAAATTTTCTAAATTAAAAGGATTAAATAGACAAATAACCACCATCCTTATTCTCATGTACTTGAAACCCTTTTGCTTCGGAATTATTCTCAGACCAAACAAGAAGCCACAACTTTCTTCTCCGCGGCCTCATAAATCTCCCACCTTCCTCATATCCTAAACGTGATTCAAACCCATGTCTTCCCCCTCCACAAAAAATCAACCCTCCCCTTCTCTTTAACTGCAGCCAAATCAAGAAATCGAACCCACATTCTGGACGAGACAAATTTTAGCAAGATTGCATATGGGTTTTGATTTGAAAACGAATCTGATAGCAATGAACCCATCTCTGTTCTTGACAAAAGAAGAAGCCCTAGCCCTTCAACCTCCACCTCAACCCACTCTTAGGCCACCGGAGGCGGCGGCGGTAGCGGTGGTGGGTCTTCTTCTACTGACAACATAGCTAACTTTGGTGCCGGTTTCTGACAATACCCTTCACCAGAAATGGCCTACTTTTGCTGCTCAACAAGAGATGGGTGGTAGTGGTGGTGGTGGCCGGAAAGATGAATGGGCGGCGGAGCTTCAGCCAATAGCCAATTTCAGTTAACTCCCTTAAAAGAAAATAAACTTCAATTGCGGGTGTATAACATTAGTGAGGGTAATAGAGTCATTTCAATTAATGACATTTTTTGAAAATTGTATTGCGGGGGTATCAAGTAAATGTGCGGGGATAAATAACAATTCTCTTTTTTTATTTGGTGGTGGTGCTGTAACATGTTGTAGTGGTGTCAATAACAACGGTGGTCACTATGATCATAATGGTGGGATGAGGGGATGACAATGGCAAAGCTGTTAATGATGGTGGAATGGTGATTGTGTTAGTGGTTGGTGGAGGAGGGTTAATGTAATGATGGTGGGGCTAGTGTTGATGGTGATGGTGATGTTAATGAGTGTTACAAATCTCGTTAAATGCTTTATATGTAGGTATAAATTTATATTTTTTGGTCAATTTTGTTAGTCTCGTTAAATATCCTAGCAAATTGTCAAGTTTGCCCCTTAAAATTTAGTGTGGCTTGAACATCATATGTATTTTGTTAGAAAAATTAATGTATTCGTTACTTTTTAGTTTTTACATCAAATTGCACCCATTTTACAAACTTAGAAATTAGGTTGTAACGAATATAAATCGGATAACAATTGAAACATGATGTAAAACTCGGCTAAACAAATTGTAATTACAATAAAAGATAAAATTGGAAAAGATTTATATTTTACGGGAAAATAGTAAACATAAAAAAAATAAAAATTGAATAAGAAGTTTGGAATGTTAAAATGAAGAGTGCCAATTGAAACATGATGTAAAACTCGGCTAACCAAATTGTAATTACAATAAAAGATAAAATTGGAAAAGATTTATATTTTACGGGAAAATAGTAAACATAAAAAAAAAATTGAATAAGAAGTTTGGAAGGTTAAAATGAAGAGTGGGTATTGTGAAAATGCGTTTTTTCAAAGAGTTAGGACAAAACATGTTTTTGAATCGGGCTAAATCGAACCCGCGACATTTTTGTAAATAACTAATACTTCTTTTAAATATGTATTGCCATTTTTGTAAATAGCTTAAACTTCGCGCGCACTGTCAGTGTTAATTACAACGAGTGCCAGTGCATGAACCTGAGATTAAAAAACACTACCACTAACATTAAACTAGTATATCTAGTGTTAGTAACGAGGAGTGTCGTGTTAGTAACAAAAATGTTGGGTTTGGGGGTTACAAACACAGGGGAAGAACTTAGAAATAACAACATCAAAACCCTAGCCCTTAGATCCGTCTAGCATGAAGAGATAAGAAAACATGAAATAGAATTACATACCTTGAATGCAATTATGTTTGCTTGAAATCGAATCTGAAATCGAATCTCAAAATCGAGTCTCAAAACGAATCTCAAACCCGTTGATGAAGGTTTTGATCTTCTCCTTGTTCTAGGCCTTGTGATGAATCAACGATTGAAATCTTCAAGCTTTTGGTGATAACTTAATCACCCTCTATCGGTAATCCACACGCGAACGGACCAAGAACGCTTCTTGTTTGATTGCTAGATGATCTCCGATTATTGAAACGATTTTCAATAACCAATGGCTAATAGAGTTTTTTATCTTTGATTCTTAATCTAGATCTCTATTTTAGTGTTTCATAAGGTTTTGATGTTGTTATTTCTAAGTTCTTCCGCTGCGTTTGTAACCCCAAAACCCAACAGTGGTATCAGAGCCCTGTCTTGCCTTAGGATTGAAATTGGCATGCTAGATTTAATTTGTTTATTTGCTATCCATGCTATATGAAATAGATCTAGATTTTATGTGTTTTGTTTTTATGAAAAACAAGTATATATGATATGTCATGGTTATGATTCATGATGGATTAATATGATTAGTTTATCACATAGGTTGATGATTTGTTTAATATGATTAAATTAAATTTTTAATTTCTCAAAATTAAATCAAATTATTTGTATGAAATTTTGTGAAGCCCTATGTTCATAATTATGTACACATGAGATTTATGTTACAACCATGCGATGTTTGTTACAATGTGAAAACCTTCTAAATATTTAAGTCTTATGTCATTTCTTGATTAAAACACTTGTGATATTTTAGGGCATTTGATGTAGTTTTGACTCAGTTGGGTGCATCTTATATCTTAATTTGTGATCAAGATGAGATAATGGTTGATGTAGTTTTGACTCAGTTAGGTGCATCGTTCCATGTCTCATATGTTTGAAAAGGGTTTTGACTTAATTGGTGCTTTCAAATGAGATTTGACCCAAGGCATAGATGAGATTTAAAACATGTTTTTGACATATGATGTCTATTGAAATCTCATAAAATATCTAAGAGTCATATAGTGATATGATTGATGTTTCTACCTAAATAGCTTGATTTCGGACATTGACTCAGTTAAACCAAAATCAAGTGAAATATGGATCTTAGCCTACTATGATTATATGATACATGTTTGTATTTGAAGGTGTATAATTTAGTGGGAGTATTTATGAAATACATTATTTGCTCTTAGATGATAAATGAGTTGATATTGATATATGCTTATATTGTTTGCATATTTTATTGTAGAATGACTAATCACAATAATCAACCCTTGTCACTGCGATCCGTTCTTAAGAAGGAAAAGCTTGAAGAGAGAGGTACAAACTATTCTGATTGGATCAGAAGCCTTAGAATTGTTTTAAGGCAAGAGAAGAAACTGTACGTTCTCGATGAACCCCATTCCACCTCAACCTGCTGCAAATGCTTCTAGGGCAGATAGGGATGCACATAAGAAACATAATGATGATTCTACAGATGTTGCATGCCTTATGCTTGCCACTATGTCTAAGGCTCTTCAGAAGGACCTTGAGCACATAGAAACAACATTTGATCTTGCTGAGCACTTAAAGTAAATGTTTCAAGTGCAAGCAAGAAATGAGCGGTTTAATGTGGTTAAGGCCCTAACTGCATGCAAGATCCAAGAGGGGCAATCGGTTGGTGCTCATGTCCTTAAGATGAAGGGTCACATTGAGCGTCTCGAAAGGCTTGGAAATTCGATGAGTTTGGAACGCGCCACGGATTTGATATTGAATTCATTGCCTGAAAGTTATGGTAATTTCAGTATGCACTATCACATGACTGGCATGGATAAGAATCTCTCGGAATTGCATGCGATGCTTAAGGCCCTTGAGAGAAGAATATCAAGAAGCCCCGGACCGATACTGTGTTAATGGTTAACAAAGGCAAAGGGTTCAAGAAAGATGGCAAAGGTAAAGCAAGTGTTGCTAAATCTAAGGCAAAAGTTGTCGTTGCTGGAGAGGCTCCTAAAGTGTCTCAAAAGGATGTGGTTTGCTACCATTGCCAAAAGATTGGTCATTAGAAGTGCAACTGCAAGGCTTACAAGGAAGGCCTAAAGGCGAAGAAGGGCAATGAGATTGCTTCTGATTCAGGTATCTATATGATAAATATTTTCCTTTCTATTTCTAGTTCATGTGTATTAGATACCGGATGTGGATCTCACATTTGTTTAAATGTGCAGGGACTAAGGAATAGAAAGCTACTCAAACAAGGTGAAGTTGACCTACGTGTGGGGAATGGAGCAAGAGTTGTTGCATTAGCCGTAGGGACATATGATGTAACTTTACCTAGTGGCTTAGTACTTGTTTTGAACAATTGTTACTATGTTCCGGATTTGAGTAGGAATATTATTTCTGTTTCTTGTTTGGATAATGAAGGGTATAATTTTCTTATTAAGAATAAGAAGTTTTATATTTATTTAAATGATATGCTTTATGGTATTGCAAATTCATTTAATGGTCTTTATGTTCTTGATGTTGATGAGAAACAAAATAGTGTTGAAAATGTTTATCATGTGGACAAGAAGTCTAAACCGAATGACGTGAACAACTCGTTCATGTGGCATTGCCGACTTGGTCATATAAACGAGAAACAAATCTCTAAACTCCACAAGGATGGAATGTTAGACTCACATGATTATGAATCATATGAGATATGCGAATCTTGTTTATTGGGCAAAATGACCAAACCACCCTACACTAAGAGTAGTGAAAGGGCTAGTGACTTATTGGGCCTAATACATACTGATATATGTGGACCAATGAGCAACATTGCTAGGGGAGGATTTCGGTATTGCATTACATTCACCGATGACTTATCTAGATATGGCTATGTCTATCTGATGAAGTCCAAAAGTGAATCGTTTGAGATGTTTAGAACATTTCAAAATGAAGTACAAAATCAACTTGGCAAAACAATTAAAGCACTTCGATCCGATCGTGGTGGTGAATATTTAAGCCAAGAGTTTGACAATTATCTCAAAAACTGTGGAATTGTTTCAGAGTTGACTCCACCCGGAACGCCACAATGGAATGGTGTTTTCGAGAGGAGTGAATAGAACCTTATTAGATAAGATTCGTTCGATGATGAGTCAAGTAGACCTTCCTATATCCTTTTGGGGACATGCATTAGAGACTGCTGCGTTCACACTGAACAGAGTCCCTACTAAATCGGCTCCTAAGACCCCACATGAGATGTGGCATGGAAGAAAACATAGTTTGTCTTTCATGAAGATTTGGGGTTGCGAAGCTTATGTGAAGAGACTTGTCTCTGATAAGTTAGCACCTAAATCTGACAAGGTTATTTTTGTTGGTTACCCTAAGAAAACCAAAGGTATTACTTTTACAACTGCAATGAGAACAAAGTGTTTGTTGCTCAATATGGTACCTTTCTTGAGAAACAGTTTCTCAATAAAGCATCTAGTGGGAGTAAAATTGATCTTGAAAAAGTTCAAGAACCCGAAAATAACATGGAAACGATAGTAGAGACTGAATCAAGTCCACAAGAAGTTGTGGAACTGGTTCAAGATCTACAAGTCCATCGTAGATCGGATAGGATACGATCCGCACCCGAGAGATATGGGTTTCTTGTGTCGGAAAGTAATGAAGTGGAAGTCATTGAGAATGACGAACCTACTTCTTATCAAGAGGCGATGTCCAATCCTGATTCGGATAAATGGTTAGAAGCCATGAAATTCGAATTGCAATCCATGTCGGATAATCAAGTTTGGAACTTGATTGAGCCACCCGAAGGTGTAAAAACCATAGGGTGCAAGTGGGTCTTCAAGAAGAAGACTGACATGGATGGGAAGGTGCATACTTACAAGGCTAGGCTTGTAGCAAAGGGATATAAGCAAACTCATGGTGTAGACTATGATGAAACCTTCTCGCCTTTTGCCATGCTTAAGTCTGTTAGAATTTTGATTGCCATAGCTGCGTATTATGACTATGAGATATGGCAAATGGATGTCAAAACCGCTTTCTTTAATGGAAAACTGCTTGAGGATGTGTATATGACACAACCTGAAGGTTTTGTCGATCCAAGAAATTCTAACAAGGTGTGCAAGTTGCAGAGATCCATTTACGGATTGAAGCAAGCTTCTAGGAGTTGAAATCTTCGTTTTGACGAGAAAATCAAAGAGTTTGGTTTTGTCAAGAACGAAGATGAACCTTGTGTATACATGAAATTCAGTGGGAGTGTAGTATTATTTCTCTTATTGTATATCAATGATATCTTACTCATTGGAAACGACATTCTTGCGCTTCAGACTGTCAAGTCTTGGTTAGGAAAATGTTTCTCAATGAAAGATATGGGCGAAGCCGCTTACATCCTTGGTATCAAAATCTATAGAGATAGATCTAAGAGGATAATTGGTTTGAGTCAAAGTACCTACATTGACAAGGTTCTTAGAAGATTCAAAATGGAAAATTCTAAGAGAGGCAACTTGCCAATGGGTCATGGTGTTACTCTTAGCAAGACACAGTGTCCTAAGACAACTGATGAGCAAAAGAAGATGAATGAAGTTCCATATGATTCGGCTATTAGATCTATCATGTACGCCATGATTTGTACTAGACCCGACGTCTTATATGCTTTGAGCATGACGAGTCGATACCAATCTGATCCTGGTGAGAACCATTAGATGGCTGTCAAGACGATCCTTAAGTACTTAAGAAGGACTAAGGATGCATTATTGGTATTTGGAAGGATGGAAGAAGATCTTGTTGTAAGAGGTTACACAGATGCTAGCTTCCAAACCGACAAAGATGATTTCCGATCGCAGTCGGGATTTGTGTTTATGCTTAACAGAGGTGCGATATGTTGGAAGAGTTCCAAGCAGAGTACTATTGCCGATTCTACTACTGAGGTCGAATATATAGCGGCATCCGATGCAGCTAAGGAGGCATTTTGGATCAAGAAGTTCATTATTGATTTAGAAGTTATTCCATGTATCACTAATCCGGTGGAACTTTATTGTAACAATAATGGTGCCATTGTGCAAGCAAAGGAACCAAGGTCACATCAGCGATCCAAACATATACTTAGACGTTTCCATCTCATTCGAGAGTTCATTGATCGGGGAGACGTTAAGATATGCAAAATATCAACCGATGATAACATTGGGGATCAGCTTACAAAGCCCCTCGCACAAGCAAAGCATGATGGTCATGTGAGGTCCATGGGTATACGATACATAGATGGAGCCTAGTGCAAGTGGGAGATTGTTGGTGTAGTGCCCTAGGCTATAGTTGTGTTTAAACTTGAACCGTTATGTATCATCTTTAACATTTATTATAGAGCATGTTTATTTGTTCATTACTCCCTCCGTCCCCGGATAATATGCACTTTTTGGCTTGGCACGAGAATTAAGGAGAAAAGTGAAAAAGGTGATGTGTTGTGAGTGTAGATGGTTGGGTAGGAAAGAGAAAGTGGAGTAAGTGGGTAATGGTTGTGAGTAGAGACAAGTGGGTCACATTTCCATTTTGGGAAAGTGCAGATTATTGTGGGACGCCCAAAATGTGTCGTTTTGCAGATTATCGTGGGACGAAGGGAGTATATGTTTACATGTTTATTATATTGAACTGTGTCTCTAGTTATTGTGAATAACTAGTATAAGTTGGTAATGGATAATCATAGAGATGATTATATGCATGGAGATGCACATTACACTTATGGATAGTTGCTAGAGAACAAGTATTGGACATGACCTACTTATGAGATTTATGACATGGTCACATTGTCATGATTAAATCTCATGATAGTCATGTTATTGAATCCTTTGTACCTGAGATTATCATCGTCTTCCACATGATGAACATTGTGTTTGATATAGTCTAACACTATCTTTAATCAGATAGCAATAAGGGCTATGTAGGCACGATTGGATTCTTGTAGGGAAGAATGATAAGTCAAGATGGGATTTGTCCCTCTCGTTGAGAGAAATGTTTGCTTGGGCCCCTCGATGAATGATGTTGATGAAATGTGTGGCCACACTCAAGTGATTTGATAGAGATCAAATGCATTTGGATTATCAACATATTCGGAATCGAGAAAACATTGAACGGAATGGTTGACATAGACCATGACTCATGTTCAATTGGACATCGTGGACAAAGAGATTGTGACATTTGATTATCAAGGAATCAAGCTTTGATGTTATATTTAATTGGGTGGACATAATGATTTGCTAGAAGTCACTTATGTCTTGTGAGGTTGATGTTTCAACTCACTACCAACATAAAATATAATTCCTAAAGGGTCACACACAAAAGAACGGATTGAAAATGGCTAAAAGGGTGAAATCTGGGCTCAGGAAATGACTCGTCCCGCTTTGGCCCAAGTCGTGCCTTGTGAAGGGACGACTGTATCAGAGAGCGATCATTGGGGGACGACTCGTGCCCTATGGGACGAGTCGTGCTCACGACTCGTGCCCTTTGATCTGCAAATTAGTTTTATGGCTCGTTGTGTCGCGCGACAGACTTTTCTACTAGACACGACTCGTGCTCTTGAGCACGACTCGTGCCAGCGGTCAAAATCTGTGCGTACACGTTTTCTTTGGCAGAATTGGTTTTGGTTTTGATAAGGATTCTTTCCCTAATAGTTAGGGGTTTATATTTGATATAAATACAATTCTTTGGTCAGCCAAAAACACATGCTATTTTAGGGTTTATGAAACACTAAAATAGAGATCTAGATTAAGAATCAAAGATCAAAAACTCTATTAGCCATTGGTTATTGAAAATCGTTTCAATAATTGGAGATCATCTAGCAATCAAACAAGAAGCGTTCTTGATCCGTTCGCATGAATATTACCGATAGAGGGTGATTAAGTTATCACCAAAAGCTTGAAGACTTCAATCGTTGATTCATCACAAGGTCTAGAACAAGGAGAAGATCAAAACCTTCATCAACGATTTTGAGATTCATTTTGAGACTCGGTTTTGAGATTCGATTTCAGATTCGATTCACGCAAACATAATCGCATTCAAGGTATGTAATTCTATTTCATGTTTTTCTTATCACTTCATGCTAGACGGATCTAAGGGTTAGAATTTTGATGTTGTTATTTCTAAGTTCTTCCGCTGCGTTTGTAACCCCAAAACCCAACAAAAAAGTGCTAATGTATGTACCTGAAATTAAAAAACACTGACATTAGCATTAAAAATGATATAACAAACGTTACTTACAATTAAAGCCAGCGTATGTATTTCACTAGTAAAAGTAATTGTATTAATGGGTGCGTGTACAAAAATCAACGTAACTTTTGACATCGGATAAATCACAAAACGCACAACTTATGAAGAGTGATAGGACATGTGCTAAATAGTGCCAAGGCATAGAGTTAACTACTATCATTTTAAGTTGATAACCTCCAATATCCAATAGTTACAAAAATGTCACGATGAACGTTTTTAAAAATGTATCAATTATTGATGTTGCCAGGAATTTCCTCAAACAGCAACACACCGTTGTAATCGAAATTGGACAGCTCCGGCTCCTTCTTCACGCCTGCACACAAGCAAACGTCAACTAAGCCGGGGGCGGCTCCGGCGTAAGCCCCTCCGGCGTGAGGATAAGTGTTTGTCTGAGAAAAGAGAATGCGAGCAAATAGGAAAGGGTTTTTGTGGGTGTGTGTGTCTGTATTCAACGTACCTTGAGGATGAAGACTATCCCTCATATATATACCCCTTCCCTCGTGTCGTGCACATGACCTCCTCACGTTCCATGCCTCCTTACACATGTCATCACTTCATTGGTCCTTGATAGAAATAGACTCCCAACACGTGATCACTTTTCCCAATGCATAACCGTTCAATGGGTCCCACTCCATAGATATTTATATGCCGCCTCTTACGAATCGCACCACCTGGGATCCATCTCTCGCCGGATAAAGTTAACCATGATTCGTGTCGCCTTATCATAATGTCTCGCCTCTCTTTTCTCATCATTATCTTGCTAGCTTGCCCCATTATCCTCATATCATCTCGCTATTACTGCCTCGATCTCCCCCTTTGCATTGAACTTAGCGGAATACTTCCCACTATGATTTCCTGCGATTCACACTTGGGCCATCTTTATTCTTATCTTCTTTTTTGGGCTTTATCTCGCTTTGGGCTTACTTGATAATTTCTCGCCTTTGGGCTTGGGTCGGGCCCATCCATTATTTTTGGGCAGCATCAGAAGCCCCTAAGTTTATGGCGAGATTCATTTATGGTCTCGCCAAAAACTTGATGTTCACTGACTCGCCCTTTCGTGATATATAATTCCTTCTTCAAGAAGCTAGACCATTGTAGACCCCTATCCATACACGTGTCGTCTTCCTGATACGCCCCTAAAATTTAATGTGCCGTCATTTGGGAACCGTGCCAAATAAAAAGGAAATTCAAAATCTCCTTTCAATCGTCACATCAATCAATTCCCCTCCCTTCTCTCTCATATAAATACTCCTTTCGTTTCCCATTTTCCCTTTTTACTCACTTGCCTTACTGAATAAACCCTCCCTATTTTTTCCGGTCATTCCAACTTTCAACTCCGACGAATTTATCTCCTATTCTCACCATTTCTTTACTGATTATTTCCCTGAAATCGTTTCTCGGACACTACTTCGTTCATCTTTGGCTATTTGGAGTTGATTTGGAGTCTTATTCCTCATTCCCCAAGATTCGATATTTATTTCCGACGTCTCTTCATCTTTTCCGGTGGCCCTTCATCTTTTCCGACCAAAATCCTCTTCTTTACCGGGTAACACTTTTTTTTCAAACCTTTCATATTCTTTAAACCTCTATTTTTTAATTTTTCCTTTTCTTCCAACTGTTTGAGTCTTGTTATTCCTTTTATCCCTTAAATTTTTCCCAAACTACCCTTCATGGCGAGGTATAAAAATTGTTCTAGGCGGGTTAGGTACGGTAAATGTCAAGTTTCAGGCGGCTTATACAGGCGCCTGCGAACTACTTGGGCGAGATTGCCCAAGGCCGACATAGTCAAGCTACTTGTTGAGAATTGGGTGGATCCTTCGTGTCGACTCTCTCGAAATCCAAGGCCGCTTCTTTCTTCCCCCTTCAGCCCCTATGTCCCGTATTTTTACTTCCCATACGAAATTGGTCCGATTTATCAAAGATAAGTACGACCCCAATTTAAGCGACTCATCTCAGAATCCCATTGTGTCGTGACCCTTTTCCAAACGTAGGATGCATTATAAATCAGTCATTTCTTCTTCTTCTTCCGAGTGATTCCCGCGAGATGGTGATCCGGCGACTTCCTCTCCGCGGCGGCATCCGGCAATCCCCCTTCGCGGGTTCAAAATCGAATTTGCTTGAAGGTACCCTTTTTACCAATCCCGCCCATGCGAGGCGGGATCCTCTCTTGCATCAAACACAAGTTCCCTCATTCCTAACCCCATCACCGCCGGCGCACGAGACTCTACCATATAGATCATTCGATTTATCATATTTCTGATTATCAAGGAAATACATTTCTCGCCCATTTAAGAGAAATGCGGGATGGTATAGTAGTCTTCCCTTCCCAACTTAAGGCAGGCCTTAGAATTCCTCTAGATCCTTTTCTTTGTGAAGTCTTATACAAAGCCCAGGCTATGATAACAGAGATTCACCCAAACGCCATTAGGATCATTACTGCTTTTATCACTATATGCGCGCCTTAAGGAAAGAACCATTTATTACATCCTTAGTCAGTTTATTCAAAGGATACAAGCAAACCAATAAACTTGCTGACGGGATAGAAGAAACTCGCCTTTCCCTACAGTACCAACGAGGCCCCAAAATCCTCACTCCTTTACCTACCAAAGTCCACGAATGGTTGAGCGACCCACTCTTTATCGTTTCCCGCGTGGGAGTGGTCTCATCCGCCAGATCTTTACGCTATCAAACCTCAGATTGAAACCGGAGATGCATCCGTTGGTGGCGACAATATCCTCTGTGCCGCCATTCGTGACCTTGTTACCCTTCCTGCCAATTCTCCTGATGGCACCCCCCAACCTCTCATCTCATGGAGAGGCATTTTGCGAAATAGGGGATTACTTGATCAAGTTGGAATTGCTAACAACTTACCTCGTGTCCCGCCGCGAGTTCCTATAAGCCATGTTTACTTTGATGGATGGGAGCGACACACAGACAACAAATATGCCCATGAATGCCAGTCATGCAAGGGTACTCGTAAGCGTACGCATGAATGAATCTTGTTCTTTGTATGTCTCCTTTTTAACCTTATCTTTTTCCACTTTGGTTTATATTTGCATTACTCTAACTCTTAACTTCCTCTTTCTTTGTTTTCAGATCATCGCGCCAAATCAATGGAAAGTCGCCAAGCTGCAAATCTGGAAACTGATAAGAGAAGGAAAAGACTTGCCAGTGCACGCGACACTGCTCTCGCCCTCCTTCCGAGATAACCTTCCCATTTGCCACTATCCCTTGACGACAAAGACACAGAAGAAATAGCTTTAGAAAAAGCTCAAGGTTCCTCCAGGGCTAGAGCCAAACCTACTAATCCAGATACCCGCTCAAAACGACAAAAGCGAATTGATTCCATTTGTGAAGGTGCTTTGACCTCTCAAGAAATTGTCCCGCCAAATTCTGTCGCTGTTTCAGCTCCTCCATCTACTGAGGTTAATCTCCCGCCGGTTTCCATCCCGCCAACTACTGATAGCAATGTCTCACCAAATATCATCTTGCCAACCAATGATGCCCCAGCGACAGAAAATGTTGAGGTTCTCCCTTCTGACTTTGTTCCCTCTGATTCTCCCACCCTGGAAGTTAATGTTGTTGAGCCTAACCAAAATGAAATTCCTCCTTCCCACGAAATGGAAGTATGCGACTTAACCAATGTTTCTAACTCCCCCTCAACTCCCCGCGACCCAAATACTTCCTCTGCTCTTCCCACCCCCAGCTGGCTTCAAGAAAACTTTTTGAAGCCCATTGATTTTGAGGGGCTTTATGAGCTCAGTAAGGAGGTCGCCAAAGTCCCCCGCATGAAAGGACTGATTGAAGAAACTCGCGGGACGGAAGAGTGTCTATTGGGTAGCTCAGCCTTGATTAGAGCTAGCGACCAAATTCAAGTGCAACGTGTCACCCTAATGGATCCTAATCATGCCGCCTGTCAAGCTGGGATTTATTTTTCATTGGTACGTCATTCTTTCTCTCTTTGATTAATCTTGACCTTATTCATTGTTACTTTTTAACTTTCACCTGTTACCCTTCTCAGCTAGGGGCTTCCATCATAGGTATCAGCGAGAAAAATACTCGTCTTGATAATGAAGCGACGAACTTGAAGGCTGCAAACCAAATTTTGAGGCGTGATAAGGATACCCTTAAAGGTAGAGTCGCAAGGCGGGATGCCACGATTAAAAACTTGGAGGGAGAGCGAGACAAGTTGAAGGATGACTTAACTACTTCCCAGAGTCATCTTGAAAATGTCAATACCGAACTTAATACCGCTAAAGACGACTCACCACTAGCTGACTGCACGCGGAACTTAATACCGCTAAGGAGAATGCCGCCAAACTTCTGAGCGAGAATGAGACTTTGAAGAAGTCTCATGCCGCTGACATTCAATCTTTCCAAGGAGAGATAGCTAAACTGAAGGAGGAGCTGGCTGAGAAGGTCACAGAAATTACTTCTCTCAACGCTGATGTGGCCAAATTAAAAGATGATATTGTCGATATCGGCGACCAAACCTCTCTACAAGTTCTGCGAGCTGCAGCGGCTGATGCCCATGATATTCCCGCCATTACGATTGAACGGCTTGCCCACTGGGGCTCAGAGCCAATCTTTAGCGAGGTATGTCGCCGCGGTCATCCCTTGGTTCCTTACTCTCCCGAAGAACTTAATGATCTTGCTGAGGAGGACGCATTGTTGGGTAAGTCGCCTTGGAATCCCCCTTCTGCCCGAGACCCAAACGCCGTTGCTTTGTGGGGCGATTTACTTGAACACAAGCATAAACTCTTGGATGATGCCAAAGCTCTTGCCCTTGCGACCTCCGGCTCTGCTCAACAACCCGCACCAACTGATAATCTAAATGCTTCAACTTAATTTTGCTTTAGTACTTGGCTTCTTTTGATCAACTTCTGTAATTTGCCTTGGTGGCTAAAAACAATTCACTTTCTTTATTTGGGCCTGTGTGCCTCTAAACAATGTATATTCGCGGCCTTCGTGCTTGCCCCTTTTCCTTTATGCTATACTTGCTTGTTTCATCATTTATATCTCGCCCTTACTATTTTGTTTTGATAGTTCATCAAAAATCTCTTTTTTTTTTTTATGACAGGTACCCCATACTTATACTCCCATCGAAAAAGTGAAGTCGTCTTTAGGCGACTTTACTTACAGTGCACACTACGCGACTCATCTTGTCGCTAATCTTTGCTTTTCTTTTGATCCTTCCTTTCTCCTTACTTAGAATAATTTTCTTCTTTTTGCCTTCATATTTTTCCTTGAACCATTTCTTTTCATGCCATTCAGGCGAGATAGATACCTCTTCTTTTTAGCGACATCTTTTCATGCCCTTAGGGCGAGATGCACTTTCTCGTTTATAGTCCGGAGACTCTCATTTTTATAGTCCGTAGACTCTCATTTTTATAGTCCGTAGACTCCCATTTTTATAGTCCGTAGACTCTCATTTTTATATTCCGTAGACTTTCTTTCACATGATATTTTGCGACTTACTTTTCTTTTCTCTTTTTCTTCATCAACTAGTTTCAATAACTTATCCAAAATTGTTTTGATAATTCATCAAAAACTCTTTACCTTCTTACCTTTGGCGAGATATCACCATATACATATACTCCCATCGAAAAAGTGAAGTTGTCTTTAGGCAACTTTACTCCAAGCGACTTACTTACCATGTTCTTGGCGACTAATCATATAAGCATTATTATAAAATAGGATTTAATCTAGACAAGATAAATTTGAGTCACAAAATTTCATACTTTCATTTTACTCAAAACATATTCAACACGTATTCAAAACATATATATCTTCTATTCAAGGTACTTTCGTTTTATTCAAAGTTTCAAGACATATATGACTTTCAATCATGATTGAAAATTCCATAGATTCATCAAAATTACTACGAAAAAGACTTTAATAAGAATAATTTCAAATAGACAAGTTACCCTTATCCCTTCAATGATAATACTTCTTTAGATGATCTACACTCCACGCATTTGGGACATCTTTGCCGCCTTCTTCCTTCAAATGATAAGTCCCTTCTCGCACAATCTTGGTAATTTGAAAGGGACCCTCCCATTTTGGATCTAGTTTTGCAAATCCCGCCGTTGCATTTGACTTCGCGGCTTCTCAACACCCAATCCCCCACACTGAATGATCTCTTGTTCACCCTTTTATCGTGCTGCGCCTTCATCCTCTGCTTATAATTGATCATCCTCATTCTCGCCCTAAGCCTCTTTTCATCACTCAGATCTAACTCGCAGCATCTTCTGTCGCCATTCATTACTTCATCATAATATGTCACTCTATGGGTAGGCAAACCCATCTCCGTGGGGGCCATTGCTTCTGAGCCGTAAGTCAATGCAAAGGCTGTCTCGCCAGTTGATTCCTTCACCGTCGTTCTGACATACCACAAGGCCGTAGACAATTCCTCCAACCAAGCCCCTCCTCTTTTCTCTATGTTCTTACATAAAATCTCCAGAACTTGTTTGTTGGCGGCTTCCACTTATCCATTACACTGCGGCCTATAAACTGCTGACTGCCAATGTTTGATATTCAAATTTGAACAAAAACCATGAAACTTCTTCCTGAATTGCGGCTCATGATCCGAAATGATTGCTCGCGGCATTCCATGGCGACACAGGATTTCTTCCGTTACAAATCTAATTATCTGGTCCTCAGTGGTAGAAGTTAATGCCCTTGCCTCTGTCCACTTAGTGAAATAATCAACAGCTACCACCACCATTTGAGCTCCTCCTTTGGCTTTGGGGAAGGGCCCTATGAGATCTATCCCCCACATATCAAAAGGCCAAGCCGCTATAATAGGCGTCTGTTCTGTCGCAGGTTGCCTTGGGATATTTGCATGCCGCTGGCACTGGTCGCATTTCCTCACGTACTCTTCCGCATCCTTCTTCAATGTTGGCCAGTAGTACCCATGGAACATAATTTTGTTAGCCAAAGTTCTAGCTCCTGGATGGCCGCCACAAACTCCTTCATGCACTTCGAACAAAACATTATCAACTTTGCCCGGTTCCACACATCTCATCAAAGGTCGCGAGAAAGATTTGCGATACAAAATCCCATCTTGCACTGTGAATCGGGGCGACATTTTCTTAACAATCTTCGCCTTGTCTTCGTCCTGGGGCAACTCTTCCCTTTCCAAATAATCCTTCATTTCACAAACCCAATCTTTCTCGCCCACTTCTACTTCCATAATCAACGGCCTATCGTATGCCGGCTCCTCCACAAACTCCACCACAATTTTCTTGGGCAACTCTTCAATTTTATCGCAGGCGGCCTTGCTCAGCATATCGGCTCGTTCGTTCTTCTCTCTATCAATTTGCACCAATTCCCAATAACTAAAGCTTTGCAAAATCTGCTTTGCCATATCACAATATTTTGCCAAAGTTGGATTCACTACCCCATATATACCTTTTACTTGGTTGACAATTAACTGAGAATCAGAATGGGCGACTATCTGTTTTACCCCAATATCTCGACATAGCTCTAGGCCCGCTATTAACGCCTCATATTCCGCTTGATTGTTTGACATGTTGAATTTGAACCTCAAGGCTTTCTCGTATGTGCAATCTCTCTCTGGTGAACTCAACGAGATCCCAGCTCCTCCTTTGTCTTTAGCGGAAGATCCATCGACATACAACTCCCAACAACCTGCAGGTCTTTCTCGCTCTTCTTCGACTTCAGGATCCTGCGACTTAGCCTTCCTCTTCTTAGCCCCCTGAGTTTCTATTTCCTCCCTCTCATAAGTAAATGACGTTTCAAGAATAAAGTCTGCCAGAGCCTGCGCCTTAATAGCTTTTCTCGTCTCATACTGAATGTCAAACTCTGTCAATTCAATCGACCATTTATGGAGCCTTCCCGCTGAATCAGGCTGTTGTAAAATCTTCCGCAAAGGGGCATTGGTCAAGACAGTGATAGGATGAGATAGAAAGTATGCTCTTAGCTTCCGTGTCGCAATCACCAGGGCATAGGCTAGTTTTTCCGCATTAAAATACCTCGCTTCCACTTCACTTAACGCCTTCGACAGATAATATACTGGCTTCTGAATGCCGCCATCTTCCTTTATCAATACCGTCGCAACTGCGAGATCAGAGGCCGCAAGATAAACATACAAATGGTCACCTTCCTCCGGGCTACATAGAATTGGTGGCTTTCCCAAATACTCCTTTATCTTATGAAACGCCTCTTCACACTTCTCATCCCAAGAGAATTTCTGGTCCCCTTTCAACACCTTGAAGAATGGCAAACACTTTTCCGCCGACCGCGACACAAACCGCCCCAAAGCTATCACCCTACCATTCAACCTTTGAATCTCTTGGATCGTTCTGGGCGACTTCATATCTATTAAAGCTTGGATCTTATCCGGATTGGCTTCTATGCCGCGGCGATTTACCAAAAATTCCAAAAACTTACCCGCGGTAACTCCAAAAGTACACTTGCTGGGATTTAACTTCATAGAATTTTTCCTTAAGTTTTCAAAGGTCTCAGCTAGATCTACCAAATTATTCTCCTCCTTGGTTTTGATTACCATATCATCAATGTAAGCCTCAACATTCCTCCCAATTTGCGACTTAAATACCTTATTGACCATTCTTTGATATGTCGCCCCAGCGTTCTTTAGGCCAAAAGGCATCATTTTATAACAAAAATTGCCAAGGGGGGGGGGTTCTAAATGCTGTTTTGGCCTTGTCTTCTTCAAGCATCTTAATTTGATGGTATCCCGAATACGCATCAATAAAACTGAAAACCTTATGCCCCGCAATGGAATCAACCAATCTATCAATTTTCGGTAAGGGATAACAATCCTTGGGACAAGCCGTATTCAAATCCGTAAAATCTATACACATTCTCCATTTCTTATTTGCTTTCAATACCATAACTGGACAAGCTAGCCAAACTGGATAAGTGATTTCTTCAATAATTCCCGCCTTTAATAGCTTCTCGACCTCTCCAATCACCGCCTTCTCCTTTTCCGCCGATAAGTACCTCACCTTCTGTTTGAAAGGCTCTACATTCGGATCAGCATTCAAACAGTGAAGGGCGACATTCTCATCTATGCCCCTCATATCTTCAGGCTTCCATGCAAACACATCAATATTATTCCGCAAAAAATCAACTAACATATCCCGCTCATCTTTTCCCAATTGCTTCCCAATTTTAATTTTTTGCTCTGGGTATTCATCATTAACAATTACCTCCTCTAACTCTTCTGCTGCCTGAATATCCGGTTCATCCCGCATTTGCAATGTATCTACCTCCATCTCAGCCGCCTTTCTCTTCTCGACACATTTCTTTACTCTTTTGTCGCTGCTCTCCCCCTTATCTCTCCCAACAAGAGATACACCTTCAGGTGTTTCTACTATAATCTCCTCATCACACTCCTCACTATCCGAATTCACTATCTCCTCAATAAGGGGTTCCTTCATTTTCACAAATTCCGTGGATCTTGACCAGGTCATCTCGGCTTGCATCACCATGAGCGCCATCAAATTCCCTTCTGATTTCTCCTGCACCATCTCTATTTCTGTATCTCGCTCCTCGTTTTCTTCTCGCTCAACTTCATCTTTCGCCTTTTCTTCAATAACAATGATCGCCGACTTTCTTCTCATACTTTCCGTTTCCTCCCAGTCATCATACCCTCCTAAGTCGGTGATCATGTTTATTCTTGCATCCCGCACCACCAAAGCCGTGGTTAGTGAACTTGTGCTAGCCATTGCCGCTGTCTGCATCTCTATCTTCTTCTGAATTACCTCCTTAACTTCGCTCTTCAAGCAAGCAATCCCTTTTGGAGTAGGGAATTTGACTCGCTGATGCGGGATAGACACCACCATTTCAAACGTCTGCATAAAGGGAATACCCACAATAGCATTGTAGGGCGACACCAAATCAATAACCATGAACTCCACGGTGCGAGTTCTCACCATCTCGTCTTCTCCTATTTCCACCGCCAAAGAAATTGTCCCTTTAACCCGCACAGTATGGTTTGTGAATCCCTCCAAAAATCCCTTATAGGGTACTAGGTTAGCCTCTGTATACCGCATCTTTTTGAACGCTTCATAATAGAGGATGTTGCGACTTGCTCCTGAATCTACCAATACTCGGTGCAAAATACTGTTCCCTGGAGTAATGGTAATCACGATTGGTTGACACCCATGACTCGGAGTTAAAGCCAATTCTCGCCTTGAAAAACTAATCATCCTTTCCTCACTTGGTGGGTAAGCGGGAATATGGCAAGTATGGGATAGCGACATGATCTGGTTACTTAAACAAGTAATACTCGCTGGCTCGTGAATCACCATAATTTCATTCCTGTTGCCATTTCCTCCTTGAGCCTCCACATTCTGCTCCTACCAGACATACTCCTGTAACTCGCCTCTTTCAATCTTTCCTTGAATCACTTTCTTCAAATTATAGCAATTGTCTGTATCATGCCCCCTATCTCGATGATAGTTACAATATTGATTCATATTTCTTCTCCCTTGATCATTCATTTCAAATGCTGGTGGCAACTGAACAGCCCGAAGAATCTCACTTGGTCTAGCATTCAATCTCGCAAATCTCACTATCCTCCTTACCCCGCGACCTCCAGCGCGGCCTCCACCTCTGCCGCCCGCTTGATTCCCTCTACCTCCTCCTTGAGTTGCATTTTCCTCCTTCACATATTCAATCCTGTCTTTGACACTTTTCTTCGCCGTGCCAGATGTTCCTTCTTCAATATCCTCACCACCACAATATGCCTTAACTCGCTCGTGCAGCTCACTTAAGGTCGCGGGCAACCTCATCCGTAACTCCCTCTTAAAAGATTCTGATAATAGGCCCGACATATACATCATTATAACATATTTGGGATCAATCTCAGAAATTTGATTGGCAATCTGCAAAAATCTGTTCGTATAAGTGACTAGGCCCTCTCCTGCCTTCTGTTTAATTCCAATCAACTCCTGTAGCATTACCGGCTGAGTCCCCACTGCCCCGAACCTCGCCAAAAACTTTCTCTTGAAATCCTGATATCCCGAGATTGAATTAACAGGCAGCTGCACGAACCAGTCCAAAGCCTGAAGCTCCAAGGTACTAGCAAAGGTTTTGCATAGTAAAGCATCATCCTTAGTCAATATCGCCATTGTGACTTCAAATCCCGCCACGTGAGTTCGGGCGGTAGTTATCCCTGCGTACTTGGACAAGGCGGGCAAACGGAATTCCGGAGCGGGCTCGGCTTCTTGAATATACTTAGCAAACGGAGCGACAAAAGAGTCCTTCTCGCTATCAACTATGCCGCCTTTTTCCAACTCTGCCAGCCTTCTTGCCATCTCAGCCATCTGCTTCTTTAATCCATCTTCCTCTCCAAAGCGACTTACTCCTACAACTTTTCCTTTCTCTATCTGTTTGG
The DNA here is from genome assembly GCA_022495995.1 of Adenophora triphylla var. japonica. Classification (NCBI taxonomy): domain Eukaryota; kingdom Viridiplantae; phylum Streptophyta; class Magnoliopsida; order Asterales; family Campanulaceae; genus Adenophora; species Adenophora triphylla. Next base: position 16,454 of record JAFEMH010003480.1, on the reverse strand, counting down.
ATCTTTCGCCTCCCCTAGACATCTTCAGCTCTGGTTCGCCTCCCCTAGACATCCTCAATCGCTTGTTATTCTCCAATAATTGCAAAATTAGATTGTTGTGGATCCTCAAACTTTCCTCCTCCATTTCCGCTTCATCCTCGGGCTGTGGCGACATATCATTTCTTTCTCCCTCGCCCCCGGTAGCCCGTTCTCTTTCTTCAGGAATAACTTGCTGCGAGGAAGAAATTTCTCTCGATCCGCCAGTTCCTATAGCCCCCAATCCTGACATGGGCGAGATAAGGCTCCTTCCCGCCATTGTCTTCTGGCCTACTATACCTTTCTCAGGTGTTGACATTCCTTATCACCCACGTAATCAAAGATGATGAATTACACTTTGAAGATCTGCAAATCTTATGAAGATTTAAAGATCTAGCCCAGAAACTAAGAAACAACAAGCAACAAATTCAACCCAACAACAAATACTTTCAACTCCAAACAAGTACTTCCCACGAATTCAAATATCTTAACAATTGTTTCAACACCAAATTATCACCAAAAACACCAAACTCCAAACTAATCAGAATCAAATGAACTTTCAAAAATCCAGAAACAGCAATGAATTCAAACTCTCACAATCAAACAAACTTTAAACAAATCTTCACAAACAACTTCAAATCCTCCTTAATTCAGACGAACACTTTATAAATCAGAAATTGGCAACCAACCAATCAAACAATATCAAAATCTCCAACAATTTCAACCCACAAAAATTTTACGAACAGCAATCAATTCTAACAACAACAATAAAAACAAACGAATTTCAACTTACAAACTGCGAATAACAACCAAATCAACCGAAACTCAACACACCCAATGAATCCTGCCCAACACGAACCAAACTTCCAAATCTACGAACAACACTCAACAATTACCAATCTACCGCCGGCAAACCTCCAACCGATGAAGAGAATCAGTCCCGGCAACGGAACCAATTGATGTTGCCAGGAATTTCCTCAAACAGCAACACACCGTTGTAATCGAAATTGGACAGCTCCGGCTCCTTCTTCACGCCTGCACACAAGCAAACGTCAACTAAGTCGGGGGCGGCTCCGGCGTGAGGATAAGTGTTTTTCTAAGAAAAGAGAATCTGAACAATAGGAAAGGGTTTTTGTGGGTGTGTGTGTCTGTATTCAACGTACCTTGAGGATGAAGACTATCCCTCATATATATACCCCTTCCCTCGTGCCGTGCACATGACCTCCTCACGTTCCATGCCTCCTTACACGTGTCATCACTTCATTGGTCCTTGATAGAAATAGACTCCCAACACGTGATCACTTTTCCCAATGCATAACCGTTCAATGGGTCCCACTCCATAGATATTTATATGCCGCCTCTTACGAATCGCACCACCTGGGATCCATCTCTCGCCGGATAAAGTTAACCATGATTCGTGTCGCCTTATCATAATGTCTCGCCTCTCTTTTCTCATCATTATCTCGCTAGCTTGCCCCATTATCTCACCATTATCCTCATATCATCTCGCTATTACTGCCTCGATCTTCCCCTTTTCATTGAACTTAGCGGAATACTTCCCACTATGATTTCCTGCGATTCACACTTGGGCCATCTTTATTCTTATCTTCTTTTTTGGGCTTTATCTCGCTTTGGGCTTACTTGATAATTTCTCGCCTTTGGGCTTGGGTCGGGCCCATCCATTATTTTTGGGCAGCATCAGAAGCCCCTAAGTTTATGGCGAGATTCATTTATGGTCTCGCCAAAAACTTGATGTTCACTGACTCGCCCTTTCATGATATATAATTCCTTCTTCAAGAAGCTAGACCATTGTAGACCCCTATCCATACACGTGTCGTCTTCCTGATGCGCCCCTAAAATTTAATGTGCCGTCATTTGGGAACCGTGCCAAATAAAAAGGAAATTCAAAATCTCCTTTCAATCGTCACATCAATCAATTCCCCTCCCTTCTCTCTCATATAAATACTCCTTTCGTTTCCCATTTTCCCTTTTTACTCACTTGCCTTACTGAACAATCCCTCCCTATTTTTTCCGGTCATTCCAACTTTCAACTCCGACGAATTAATCTCCTATTCTCACCGTTTCTTTACTGATTATTTCCCTGAAATCGTTTCTTGGACACAACTTCGTTCATCTTTGGCTATTTGGAGTTGATTTGGAGTCTTATTCCTCATTCCCCAAGATTCGATCTTTATTTCCGACGTCTCTTCATCTTTTTCGGTGGCCCTTCATCTTTTCCGACCAAAATCCTCTTCTTTACCAGGTAACGCTTTTTTTTCAAACCTTTCATATTCTTTAAACCTCTATTTTTAAATTTTTCCTTTTCTTCCAACTGTTTGAGTCTTGTTATTCCTTTTATCCCTTAAATTTTTCCCAAACTACCCTTCATGGCGAGGTATAAAAATTGTTCTAGGCGGGTTAGGTACGGTAAATGTCAAGTTTCAGGCGGCTTATACAGGCGCCTGCGAACTACTTGGGCGAGATTGCCCAAGGCCGACATAGTCAAGCTACTTGTTGAGAATTGGGTGGATCCTTCGGTAATCGACTCTCTCGAAATCCAAGGCCGCTTCTTTCTTCCCCCTTCAGCCCCTATGTCCCATATTTTTACTTCCCATACAGAATTGGTCCGATTTATCAAAGATAAGTACGACCCCAATTTAAGCGACTCATCTGAATCCCATTGTGTCGCTGACCCTTTTTCCAAACGTAGGATGCATTATAAATCAGTCATTTCTTCTTCTTCTTAGGTGATTCCCGCGAGATGGCCCGATCCGGCTGACTTCCTCTCCGCGGCGGCGTCCCAAGAATCCCCTTCCACCGGGGTTCAAAATGCGAATTTTGAAGGTACCCTTTTTACCAATCCCGCCTGCTGAGGCGGGATCCTCTCTTGCATCAAACACAAGTTCCCTCATTCCTAACCCCATCACCGATCGGCGCAGACTCTACCATATAGATCATTCGATTTATCATATTTCTGATTATCAAGGAAATACATCTCTCGCCCATTTAAGAGAAAAACGGGATGGTATAGTAGTCTTCCCTTCCCAACTTAAGGCAGGCCTTAGAATTTCTCTAGATCCTTTTCTTTGTGAAGTCTTACTCTGAAGCCCAGGCTATGATATGAGAGATTCACCCGAACGCCGTTAGGATCATTCTTGCTTTTATCACTATATGCCGCGCCTTAAGGAAAGAACCAGCTATTACATCCTTAGTCGGTTTATTGAAAGGATACAAGCAAACCAATAAACTTGCGACGGGATAGAAGAAACTCGCCTTTCCTACGGTACCAACGAGGACCCAAAATTCTTACTCCTTTACCTACGAAAGTCCACGAATGGTTGAAGCGACCCGCTCTTTATCGTTTCCGTGGGGTGGTCAAATCCGCATGATTACGCTGCTATGAGGCCTCGATTGAAATCGGAGATGCATACTGTTGTTGGCGACAATATCCTCTGTGCCGCCATTCGTGCCCTTGTTACCCTTCACCGCCAATTCTCACGATGGCGCTGACCTCTCATCTCCTGGAGAGGCATTTTGCGAAATAGGGGATTACTTGTTCAAGTTGGAATTGCTGACAACTTACCTCGTGTCCCGCCGCGAGTTCCTATAAGTCATGTTTACTTTGATGGATGGGAGCGACACACAGACAACAAATATGCCCATGAATGCCAGTCATGCAAGGATACTCGTAATTGTACCGCAATGAATGCTGTTCTTTGTATGTCTCATTTTTAACCTTATCTTTTTCCACTTTGGTTTATATTTGCATTACTCTAACTCTTAACTTCCTCTTTCTTTGTTTTCAGATCATCGCGCCAAATCAATGGAAAGCCGCCAAGCTGCAAATCTGGAAACTGATAAGAGAAGGAAAAGACTTGCCAGTGCACGCGACACTGCTCTCGCCCTCCTTCCAGATAACATTCCACTGTCACTATCCCTTGACGGCAAAGACACAGAAGAAATAGCTTTAGAAAAAGCTCAAGGTTCCTCCAGGGCTAGAGCCAAATCTACTAATCCAGATACCCGCTCAAAACGATAAAAGCGAATTGCTTCCATTTCAACGAAGGTCACCCATTGATGTTGCCAGGAATTTCCTAGCGTATGGATAAACAAGTTTTTTCCTTATTTTTTCCTAGCTTATGGATAAACATTTTTTTTCCCGTGATTCTATGTAAAATGAAAACCAAAGAAGAGAAATCGTTTATGAAGACGCGCTTTTAAAGCGCAAGAAGGTCAAGTACAGAGCTTCAATATTTGGAGATAGCTTTGCCGCCACAGTTGCAGAAGGAGAGATGTTGGAGGCGAGAAGTCTGAGGAAAGCGGTGGTGCCGGAAAGTCTGATAGAATACCCAACGCCGGCCAACCTTCAGTCAAATCGACTCTCCCTCCATCTCAACGCCGATGAATCTTCTTGCACCGCCTACATTGCTTCCGGTTGCTCCGTTTACTCCCTCCAGGTTTGCATACCTTCCCTTTCCCGCAGCTCTCCACAATTTTGATTCCCGTCGTTCAAATTCCAACTTTAATATATTGGGGCTTCCCCTCTCACTTTACTTGCTACGCTTTTGGTTTTCCAACATTCAAGTCAGAACAATCCCATCTCTGAAATTCAGCTCGTGTTCACATTGATGTCCAAATTTAAACGTTAATGGAACTTCAAGCTGTGTGCCACAGCGCAAATGTTTGTGAAATGTATGAGTATCCCTTCGATCAGTAGCGAAGCCATTAATTTATTCTAAGGAGAAGATAGTTTTAAGAGTATAAATTTTTACTAATTTGGTAAGGCGGCGGGCTTTGATCCTGGAAGTCGATAAAGTGAAAGGCTCCGGTGTATAGAGAAGACCTTCATTAATTGACTTCGGTATTTTCAAGGTAATTGAGGGTACCTAGCGCATTCTTATTGAGTATAGAATAAATCTGCTTATCCTTCGTTTTGAATGTATTCAGACAAAAATCCCCCCGGTAGCCCCAAAAAGGCGGGAGGGAGCCGCTTTTGCTAAAACTTGCGCAGTTTCTTCCCGCGTACTCCCTTGAAATTACTTTCATGCAAGAATAAGGAATATATGTGAACTCTGTTCTAATGGGGGTCAAAATTGTAATGTAGTGCTCACAAGGCCAAACAACTACTATATGTAACATACTTTCGTGGTTTTTATCAAATAAAGAAATTTACTCACTAGTGTCTTAAAAAAGCAACATACTTTTTAAGTAATTTTCAAATAAGACAACAATATTCTTTTTTCACTAACGGGGTTAAAAACTCTAATGGAATGCTACTGCAAATGAGGTGTTAAAAATTCTAACAAAAGGCTAATGTGAAAATTAACTTTCCGTGGAGACGGGGCTAGGGAAGAGGTGATGGAGGATGGAGTGGGCGGTAGGGAGGAGGGTAGGGGCAGAGCTGGGAAGGGAGGAGGGATTAACGAGTATATACCCTATCATCAAGGTGTTTACTATAGTTAACATCGTCCATTTTTTACTTTGAAAATTGCATTATATGAAAAATATTATAAAACTAAGTTGTATTTTTAGACACTAACTTGAGTACATTGCTTTATTTGATAAAAATGGGCAAAGTATGTTATCCTTAAGAGAAATTTTCCCTCAAAAATAAGAGTAGTAAATTGACATTTATCCTTCTATTTTTGAAGGTGGTATAGTACTTATCATTCTTCCAAAACTAAAAGGGTCAAATAGTCCCAATGCCACCTTCGTTATTTAACTTTTCAAACATGGACTGCTCAACCAAAATGTGTAGAATATTTTGTTAATTTAAAAAACATTAATCTTCCTCATGTCATGTATATTTCATCGCCTTCTCTCAGTACTTTGGATTTCAAACTTTATATGCATGTTGGTTATCATTGTGTGTTCTGTTCTACAATGCTATAATACTTTCCACGCATGTGCCAAAATATTATGGTAGTACTGGGAAAACAAAAGAATTGTTCTTCGAAATCATTAGTTTTATGTGGACTATGCAATTATGGTCTATTTGTTGTGTTTTTTGTTGGCTCGCAAGTCGCAATAAAGTTTTGGAGCTGTAGATGCTTGTAGATGATTAATATACGGTCTCCTTGAGGCTACCTTGGCGTGGTTTCCTATATGGGCTTAATCTTTATGTGCTGCCTCTTAAAAATATCTACATTTCTTTGGATAGATATATATGGAAGATTCTTTGGTTGGCCGAGGGAAGGAAAGCCTCCTCATTCCTGAACAAACACAGGTAAGCTACAATATCATACATCACCTTTTCTCCTATTTTTCATTGGCATAGGAAATTGTCAACTGTATCTAAGTATCATAGAGCTCTCTCAAGTATTTGTTAACATTGTTATATTAAAAAATAATCTTTTTGAAGGTTATGGACTCATCAGTACTCAATCGCTGTCCTCATCGGTCAGAAATTCAGAGTATTGTGCTAACCGAGACTGAAAGTAAGTACTCCAGACGTGTACTGAAATTGCCAAATCTCTCACTATCTTCATTGTGATTTTAGTTATGTCATGTGGAGCCAGTTACCCTTCGACAATCATCTTATCTGCTGCTTAGCTTCTAAGAATGAAATTCATGAAATGCCTGTAGTTCTGATGTTTATGTGGACTTCATTTGGTCATACTACATAAAATATCGGACTCCCTGCACCTTAAGCCATATAAGTGAGGTTGAAATATAGAAGTTAATGGAACTTCAAGATGACAGATACATTCATGTTATACAAACTTTTACGGGGTATTAGAGCTCAGATCCGACCAGCAACTAATTGACCAACACTTGCAGGTGATGACTACTTAATGTTGGGAAGTGTGGATTCTTATGGTCACCTTATTGTTTCCAAACTTGATACGAGTGGCAAAGGTACTTTTCTCAACTTCATTTTTTCCAAAATCAGAAGAATAGTGATAGTTCATTAATCGTCCTACAGATTCTTTGGTTGGGACTTCCGTATTTCTTTTACCAAACGGTACAAGTGAATTGATAGTATTTACCACTCCCTTTCAGATGTTGACAGGATTACATATTCGGTATCACCTGAGGATTTTGGTGTCGGTGAAGGTTGTTGGACAGGGCTTTGCTTCAGTCCAAGTCAATGGTCCATGGTACATAATCTACTTTTAGTCTCAACTTTTTTTTTTTTCAATTTGCTAGTGTACTTAATATTAGTAATCTTTATTTTGTTTCATCCTTCCGTCTCAGAGCGACCTGCATTTTCACGTTGCATCTTTGCCTGTCTCTGCGATTTGCCTCAACAATCAAGTAACTGCCTCAGATAACTATAACTAAATTTGACCATAGGACAAAATGGCTGTGTAAACAGCCTCAGCTAGAGTATATTAAACTTCCCCCCTTCTTTGTGTACTCGATCTATTTCTTTTAATTTGTGGTTGTGTACCTGACATAAAAAGGAGAGCCATAGAAAGAGCAGGAGAAAATGAAATCAGATCATCACCATGGAAACATGTATAGATCTTATTTGATGTTTCTCCTGCATACTCCCTGAGTTCCATTTGTTACCAGAACATGGCAGGTTGGCTGTAATTTTATCACCATTAATGATTGTTGAAGGCGTTTTTGGAGAGAGGCGGCTTTGGAAAAGAGAACCTTAGCTTCCATAACCTGTGAGCTGAGTAGCAATTCACATCTAGCTTCAAACCTAAACTGGTTGATAGAGGATGATAATGGTGAGAACTGCTAAATTCTTTTCAAAATTTCCACGTTGGGTCATTTAAAAGGTACCTATAAAATGTTTTTCGTAACACCCTTATTTTGTTATAGAATCAATTAATGAAGACTAAGACTTCGGTCAAAGTTCCTATCGCCCTGCCCAAAACTGGTGGGGAATTTTGTTTCTTTGTACTTGTCGTTCTATCGCTGTTGCCTTTGCGTATTACTATTGAAATAGCTTTGATGAGTGGCTGATGGCACTTAGTTACGGGAAAGAATTATAATGAGTTCGTGAGCATCGGGAAATAGAATCAAAGGAAGTACTGATACTTAATGTCCATTATCGTAGTTTGGAAAACTGATTTCTTAATCAAAGCAGGTTGGGCGTGGGGGATGAAAATGTCTCTTAACGGTTGTTTTTACTAGGGCAGCTATTTGTTCTATCAAAAGTGCTGATACTTTGATGTCAATTATCATAGTTTGAGTATCCATCAGCCTATTGACCTTCTAGTCCAGAACTAAAAGCCGGTTTTTGTAATTAAAGCAGATTTTTATGGGGATGAAATTGTCTCTTAGCAATTTTTTACCAGGGCAACTATTTGTGCTTGCCTGTCTGAGCTTTACTTACTTAGTTCAGAGCTCTACATAACCAACTTGCCTTACTTTTTCAGGCTGCTGTGGCTCATAGCTTTGGCAAAAGCATCAACGTATATGACCAAGATATTCATCTTCGGACTTTCCGTGCGTAAGTATTTGTTATGGTGCTTAATACTCCTTCTGTCCTGCTCAACGAGTCCTATTCTTTTTTTTTTGTTTTTTGTGGGGGTAGGCTCTACTTGATAAGTCTTGTTTCAAGATCGAAGTTTTTCCCAAATTTATCCTAATCAGCTAAATTAAGAATTGGAAAAATAGTTCAATTCTTAAACTAAGGTTACGATAAATTATTTGACTTTAAAACTGTACTCTTTGGACTGAAAGGAGGGAGTAGTTTCTGAAGTTCCTCATTCTATCATTATTTTCATTCAACTTTTCTGTTTCCTTTTGATGAGATTGATACTGCTATTTATCATTTTAGCAGTGACAATCTCGACCAAATACATTGATCAGTGTTTAATTACTGGTGGCAGTTATTGCTGCATTACAACGTAGTTTACATAGTGGTATGTCGACACACTTCTTCAGAATATCCTCAAACGCACAGATTCACATTCACCTGAACGAGTCTTCAGTCAGCACTAATGGACATATTTCTACTAAATTGGCAAGCGTAACTTGAACTCTTAGGCAGAATATGACTTTTTTTGCATTATAATAAAAAGGAGAAATTAGAGCATAAAAGATGGAGATAAACAATACTAACTCCTTCCCATATAAATGTCGCATTTGGCTTGTCAAAGTTTTTAAAGAATGTGCTCTAATTGTTTGTACATCACTTATAGCATCGTATAATTGCAATAAGAATATTTCCTATTTTAGAAACATGCCATTTATTTTGGGACAAACCAAAAAGGAAAGTGTGGCATTTATCATGGGACGGAGGGAGTATGTAATTTGGATTAGTAAGGTTAGCAAAACTTATAGGGTATGTTCCCGAGTTCTAAAAACGGGGGAAAGGGAAGGAAAAGGGAGGAAATCAAAAATAAATTTCCTTCCTAAGCTTGCTCCCGAGATTTTTTAGGAAGGAATTGGAGGGAAAGGTAAGGAAATTTTTTGAGCATTTCCCTCCAAAACAATCCTCCCAAAAGTGGGAGGAAATGAAATGTTATAAAAGAAACTTTTTTGATAAACCTATTTTACCCCTCAAATATAAACTCTCTTTTTCTTTCATTAAAGGTACAAATGTAATTCTATATTTTTCCTTCCCTTTCCTTCCTAACTCGGGAGCACCTCGTGAAGAAATTAAATTTCTTCCCTTCCCTTTCCTTCCCCTCCCTTCCCTTCCCTTCCCTTCCCTTTCTTTTCTCTCCCTTTAAAACTCGGGAGCACACCCTACTCTCTTCGTCCAATGAGTGTCCAGTTTTGTACTATGAGGGATATTTAATAAAGCCTACTTTTAAGCAGTTTTAGTAGTATAAACACATAAATTCCCATAATGATATCTCCAATTGACATAATGATTACAAGGGTAAAATGGAACATGATAATCGAAGCGTAAATTATGTCCAGAACACCGGTTTATTGCTTCATTCATGCCCCTAAAGAGTTTTGTTTCGATATTTAGGATGTGCTTTTTAGAGAGTGAACTTTAAATGTAATCATTTTCTTTTGAACAGATAAAGGACCAAGTGACCCAAGCATTAATTCCGTCATATCCAAGGACTAATGTTGAAAAGTTTTAAAGGTTGGACCTGGCCATCCTTGGCTTTACATTGGCTCCACCCATACTTAGTAGTGTGTTTAGTTCATGTTTTCCTGATTTGATAAATAACTACAAACTAGAAAAAGATAGGTTTGTATACATTATTCAGAATTAGAGTTGGAACGGGTTGGGACTTGAGAATTTTTCTATATTAAGCAAGTTGACCAACATAACTCATGCTCCAAACTGGTTTCGATAATGGGGACATTTAAAGCTACTTGATTCAGTTTTTTTCATTTAAATAGATGAGTTTATGACACTGAACTGAATGTTGAAAAGGGTTGCAGGATACTCTGGAGTTGACATCGAATCGCGTATCGCTTCGCAGGTATCGATTCACGATTCGATACCGAATCGATACGCTGGAATTCGCGAATCGTAATCTTCGATTCATGTTCCGATACCTTGAAAAACCTCTTTGAATTCACAATTAATGTCCTCTAGAAATGAAAAGGCATTGTTGCAATGAATGCTGCCCATTAACTATTGATTTTTGCAATTAATGAATGTTGCCCATTAAATACAAATTTCTGCCCATTAAATACAAATTTCTGTTGCAATGAATGAATGCTGCCCATTAAATACAAATTTCTGCCCATTTAATGTCCTCTATATTTTTTAATATTTATTTAAATCAAACGTACTAATATTGCGAATTCGCGAATCGCAATAATTGTAATACTCTACGTATCGGATTCCATGGATTGAGCGAATCGCGAATTCGAATCGCGAATTCGATTCGGAAGAACTACGAATCGTGCAACCCTGTGTTGAAGTAGCTTATGGAAATTTTCCTATCTGCTAATATTTATCCTTTTGTAGATTGTCGTATCCTACTTCATTGAGCTTTATATCAAGTTTAAATAGTGGAAATGAAACTTCAATATTAGCTGTCACCGAAGGATGTCAGGTATTATTCTTTATTATTTGCATTCAGGAGTTGTTTTTTCTGTAAACAAAATTTGTTGTTGTTGTTGTTATTTCTCTTCCAGGTTAATTTGTTTTCTTTTTCCCTTGATTGATGCAGCTGGCCATATGGGATCTGAGAATAAAAGAAAATGGTGGTTGTGTGCAAAGAGTTACTGGCTCGGTTGGGGATGCATTATATGCTGTTTGCAACTCTTCAAATGGTAATATTGCAGTAGGTGGAGCTGATCGCACAGTCACCATTTTTGATCCTCGTCGGTCAGTGATCGTATGAGACAAAATTTTAATTTTTCATTATTCAATGTTCAATTTTATTATATTTAGAGTTAGATGTTTTTTCTAGTATGAGAAATCGGGATGGGGATGTGTCCTTGCAAGCATAGCATGCCCTGCCTGCACTATTCAGTGTAACGTTAGTGAACATTGGTTCAAAGGAACTATTCTTTTCTCAGGAAAATGAAGAAGTTTTCTGATGTACCTTATTTCATTCCTGTTCGTTATTACTTTCCTGCAGAAGCCAAGTTGGGAAAATGATGATGATGATGTGTGTGTGTATATATTCTTCCTATTCTTCAGTTTGAAAACGGGTTGAAATAGTGAAAGAAAATATTGTGCTAATCAGTTTTCCATCAACTCTGTTAACGAATTATATCCTACCATGACAAGTAATGCCAGTGAAATACCCACTCTATGCCATTAGAATTTGTTGCAATGGTTTCTATGTAAAGCAATTTCTTTTTAGCTGATATAAATTTTACTTCTAAAGTTTGTTTTCCTGCAATTTACGATATAAAAAGATTGCCAATGTAGGGTCTCTTGTACTTGTTTAGACTATTTATTCTGCTCAATTGCTAATTAAGGAAAAAAGTTTAAGATTTGCTTGAGATCGCCATTGCACCATGCTTTGGTATGTTCATACTGAAACACATTTTGCTAGGTCAATAGTGTTTTTCAGTGACTCTTATGTCAAATTAAGGATGTGGGTTGACTTAGCAACACGTGTTTCGTTTCACCCAGTATAGTTGTTCCATGTCTTTAGATCTGTTTCAGCTTTATGGATCTACTGGGAAAAGTAGTTATTCGCAATTTGACAAATTGTCTGAAAAGTTATGTACTAGACCCTTGGGATCACTCTACTCTTTTTCAATAAGTTTTTTGTTGGATTCTCCAGCACAAGACTTGAAGCTGATTTTCCATTTATGTATTTGATGTAGATGGTCGCCTCTGTCAAGATGGGTAAACTGCACAAAATACGAGGTCAGCTTAAATGTTTAATAACTTAAATTCTTTATTTTTGGTCACTGCTAATGCTTTCTTACTGAGCTTGTACAAAGAATAGATAACAAGACATAATATGGTCGAGAATAATGCAAATGCTAGCATGTCAACAATGCATAATTGCTTGTCCTTGGGTATCATATTATATCTGCAAATTTGAGACAGATGTTTTTACGAAATATCTTTAAGGCAAATACCTTTTATGATCATCTTTTCACAAGACATGCCTTTCTGTATAGTCGGGTTTGGCATGGATCATATCTTATGCGTAGACCTTCCCTCCCTTCCGCACTGGCTTCTAGTGCTTCTCTTGTGGTTGATAGAGTTTGATATTAACAATTCTATCGACTGCCCAAATTTCTACCTTGTCGAACAACTACTCTATATTGTTGCCATAAAGGAGGAAACATAGCAGGTTTTAAAGAAGCATCAAGACCAGTTATTTCTCTCAAAGATAGCTATTCTTGAAATGTTATCATGGCTCTCTTGAAGTGAAGTTAGTTGTTCTCGAGTAAGTGCGTTCCATGATTTCATTCCATTTCCCTATTTCTCAAGAAACCATACTGTAGCAAGCTTCTGAGGAGGGTCTACATTCTACAAGCTCTTACAATTGCATCAGGAGATCCTATTTCCAACTTGTGTGCTGGAAGACAAACTGTTGTTTTGATATTACTTTTTGGTGCATATTCTACCAATCCAGCCATATGCTAGTATAGCACAATTATGTGGTGATATATCTTTTGATTATCATGCATGAGAAACTCTTGCAAACAAATGGTCCTTAATCTACATGTGGTTTCGATAACAACAACAACATTACCCCAGGCCGCAAAGGCTCCCACCTACGGTTGGGTAAGGGGGGGTCGGATGTACGCAACCTTGCCCCTGTATTAAAGCACGGGGAGGCTGATTCGGGATGATCCATTATAAAAATTGTGTCGAAAATTGCATAAACTGACTGGTGCTTCATTACAAAGAAGCTCAGACAGTTTAGTGAGCCATTTTGCTTTATTCCATCGTATTCTCAAGCCAAAAAATAGTGAGTCTTTGGCTCCATTGGAAATGATGGAGATCTACCATTGGTTTCGATAACATGATTATATCAAGAGAGCTGTGTAATTGATCCACAATGAATTATGATATAGGGACCATGATTAAATGTAACTTCTGTTTTATTTCCTAACTGTTCATAATCGAATCTTATGTGCCTGTTTCTTCCAGCAATTGGCAATTCTACGTTTGCAGTTCACTACATTCTTTTTTTTTTTTTTTTGTCTCTGCGAGTAAATCTATATGTTACTACTACCACAAGAAACATCTACGTGTTGATTTTAGCATGAAAGAAAGTGTCCCTTGGTATTTTCCAGGCAATGGATCATATTGAATCCAATCTGTAAGATCACTTTTTGTACCGGGCAAAAGTAGTGTCATTCTTACTTTTACTACACATGTTTGTCATGTTCCTTTTTTCCAAGCTGTTAGACAATATGTAACACTGGCAGGTATATATTTTACAAATAGACATTAATACACTTTCTTTGTACGACAGATAACTGGACTTACTTTCTCATCAGTTGACACTGATTATATCTACGTTCAAGGGGTGGATTATGAGGTGATTTCCTGAACCATGATAGTTTGTTCGTCAGTTTAGCTTTTCCATCTCATTTCTCAGGTTTATATATTTAGTTTAGGGTAAATTACCAAATAAGGCCTAAACTCTACGGAGCAGTACCAGATTAGAGTATCACATCCAAATATTGACAATTTAGGGCTTATATTGACAAATTTTGATCAAAACAAGGTTTTTTATTTTTTCCATGCAAAAACCCTGTCAATTTGGGGCTCAACCATTTCCATACAATTGCAAAATATGGCTTGGAGTCCAAGAAATTTTATCAATCTTAGGGCTTAAAAGCCCTGATTTGCGCTACACTAGAGACCTCAAGCCTTAAATCGTCAAAATTTGGATGCGAGTCCCTAAACTACTACAGCTCCTTTGAGTTGGGCCCTATTATGTAATTTACCCTTTAGTTTATTCTTTAAGTCATTGTACATCAATATACTGCTTGTTATTGCTAGGACATGGATAAACTAGACTTTGGTACTTGGTGATGACAAAAAATATTAACAATAAGATATCATGAAAATGTAGTACGGCACTCCGTATTATTTTGCTCCTTTTTATTGAGGTCAAGCCTGCTTTTAGGGGGGCTGACTTGTGATTACACTGCTGGTGACTGCTTCATCAATCAATAAGTTAACTACAAATACATGTTTGCAGGTTTTCTCCCGAAAAATGGAAAAACAGCACCAAGGCATTTTCATTTAGAGGTGATTGAAACTGGCTTGGTTTTAGTAAGGTATGATTGTAATATTCTACAACAATCCATGAAAGAACACATACACTAGCATTGGCTTCTAGGCCTATATGCTCATTCTTGTAGGTATTTTTTTTCCCCCAGAGTTCAATACAAATCAACAACTCTGTTGTGTGTACTATCTGCAGTGTGCAAAGAATGATGTTGGGGGGGATGGTGTGATTCCGATAGCATCTTTATGGTGGACGTAGTTAAGGGAGATGGAACCCGGCCCACGGAAGTTGAAGACCTCTCAAATGATACCTTAGTTATATCAGATTTCATCTAATCTTCTTCCGTCAATAGTAAGTTACTAGAATATTATGATTAATAAAGGGCAAACCCCGATGCGCCAAGCGCTCCCCGCCAAGCGCGGATTCAAAGAGAGAACCGTTTGCTGCGGTTGGAACCCATAACAGTATGGTCACCAAGGGAAGGCAGTTTAAGGGGTGCGCGGGGCTAAGGCCTCAATATTATGATTAATCTTTTTTTTTTTTTTTTTGGTACAACGTGATTAATCTTATGCAGTTTTTGTAGCAGTACTTGTTTGTATTGTTTAAGGTGGTTGATATTTTGGTTCACTCTAGACTAGAATATTGTTGTCAGTAATTTAATAAGAAGAAGAAAACATTTATATAGTTGATCCTCAGAGAAGTAAAGAAATGTTACAGGGTTTAATGTGGTCAGTCGTGTGATAATATTTGTTTCCATCATTTCCGCCGATTATTTTGGGTTTTTAATATCTTGGTAGCCTGTTGCAGCTTTTATCCTCTTCTGCTTAATTTGGGGCCGGGTCGGTGTAAAAGCTTGGGGGAATCGAATCCACTTTTTTTTTTTGAATGAATGAATGAAGGAAGGGAAAAAGGAGGTTGGATTGGCAGTTGGATTTTGCAAATGTTTCATCTTGGGATGGTGTTGGACAGTCGAGGATGTTGGCACTCATTAATGATTTGCTGCCTGGTGAATGGATAGATTGTACTGTTGAGTATATGCATTTATGTATGCGCATACATGTGTGTCTATATATATACGTCTATGAGTCTATATACATTTACACTCCCTCCGTCGCACTCGAAAAAAAACACGAAAGTCGTATATGTACGGAAAATTAAGGAGAATGTATGGTGGAATAAGTGTTGGAATATAAGAGAAAATGTGGGGTAGAAAATATTAAGTGGATAATTATTGTGAGTATGCCAGGACCACCTATGAGCCTTTAGGGTCAGTACAGTATTTGTGCACTTCAACTTTTATAGAAAAAGTCTGATGAATTTTAGAGCCCTAGAATTTGATAGACTTGTTTGGAGATTTAGAAAACTACTCAATCCATGATCCACCACAATGGTAATATTAAAGTTACAAAAAAATAATTCACAAAATCTTGTTTGCAAACAGTATTGTTGTTAAATAATTAGTTGTTGCTTTTGTAGGTTTCAGTACTTATTAATTTTCTAGTATATAATAAGACAAATCAGCCAACACAAAACATGAGACTGAAACTTCAAAATCAATTTGAAATATTTCAAATCGTTTTGATCGCATTTTCGCATGAAATAAATTCAGGGCATAGACTTTCAAACTCAAGGAGGGAAATAACGGTACACACAACGCGAAATTGAAATTGCAGATCAAAAAATAAATGAATTAAAAATGCAGTCAAATGAACCCATTATTAAAACAACGTAAAATAAGAAGTTTTTTTTTTTTAAGGTAAGAAAGGAAAGGAAAGCATATTGATCTTCTTTCTCTTTCTCTTATCCTTCTTTTTCATTTTCGTGGAATGAGGGAGAGCGGCTCGATTGACGAAAGAGAAGAGTCCTGCCATGCTGTTCCTTGATGCCACCGGAAGC